>RPOG01002107.1:0-107491 GCA_008086565.1 Thalassoma bifasciatum | reverse complement strand
GTTTACAGGGATCAGTCTGAGTTTCTCTACTGTTTAGTCACAGGTCTGATGAAATCTGCAATGTGTCGCTCCAGGTCAGGACCAAAAAGAGCACAAACAGCAGATTACTCCACACGGAGCTGCATCCCTGTTGGGTCATTTCTGCAGCAAACACGCCTTCACCGCGTGAACTGGTGACAGTGTGAGAGCAGACAGGAATGCTGTTTTATTCTAGTCAAGGAAATGTACATTTAGTCTGACTTTCAGCTCCTTATATCACCATTCTTATCATTTTTCTGTCATTAAACTTATGAAATATCAATATATTTGGAAAGCAATCAGCTTTCAAAAGTGTACGTGAAGGATTACTTCAGTCAGAAGTTTAAGATTTCATCATTCTAGTTTTATTTTTCTGATATTTCCTCATCCATGAATTCCCACATTGCTCCATCACTTTTTCTGTAAACTGTAAACTTCACAGGTTTCTGGGCTGTTGAAGGATGAAGTCTGTTGATGTTTATTTTACTGTTCTTTTGTCAGTAAATAGACTTTGTGATTATTTTAAGTGAGTGTCAAATGTTACAACCAGCTCTGAAGTGTCAATAACTACAAGTCAGAGACTGTTGAACTTAATCAAACATTTTATAGTTTGAACGCTGCAAATACTTTTCACCTGCCAAGATTTTCATTCTTTGACTTGGATTAATCAGACATATAAAAGTACAATCTTAAATTGACCATGAATATGTCTTTTAATGTATTGCTCCATCAGGGAATCTTAAAACTTCACCAAAAGTCTCGTCAAAACAAAACTTGTTTGTAGATTCAGTTACAGCCTCGAGCTTTTTGATTTAAGACAAACACATTTCCACAAACTGAATGTCTCAGACTTGTAGGAGAGACGCCACAAAAACCAAACAACAAGTCCTGATACAGTGAAGCAGTTTTTTTATACATAATAATTTTACAAACTTCATACAGGGGTGGACAAAATCATAGATTATCTGACAGATCTGAAAGATTTGATCTTTTTTTTGCCTCCAAATCCTGAAAAGAAAAGGATGCAGATGTTTTATCTGAGCTCAAGAAATACCAGATTCCTATGTTTTTCTCTACTTTGAACTTTTGAACTCTGAAGTAATAAAACAAGTAGCAATACTGTTACTACTACTACTAGTAGTAGTAGTAATAGTAATAGTACTTCTTCTTCTTCTACTACTATTACTACTACTGCTACTGATAATAATAATGATAATAATGATAATATAATAATATCAAAATTTGGTGTGACAGCATGTGCTGCTGTAACACCTTTTGCAGTTGTAATTTATCAGAAAAATAACCTAGTTCTCCTTATAATGGCTCTATATTATGGTTTAAAGAGCACTATGATGACTTTGTGGATATTTTGTTTGTTTTATGGCTATTTTGACGACCAATTCAACAAAAACAACTGAAATCTCTTAAACATGCGAGCGAATTTGGCCACCATTGTAAATTTTTGACTCGAAACAACATTAGTGAAACAGAGAAAACTCAAGTTAATCATGTTTCTAATATTGAGCATTTTTCATTTGCTTTGACTTGATTTACTAAACTAGAGGTCGCTATAAGAATGAAATTACTTGTGTTTACTTATATGCAGTCAGTTGAATTTATTGTTATTCACCAGAAAGTTTGTTTTTAAGTATTTTAATGTAAAACTGTTCTTGGTTTTACACTTAAAAACTCACTTATTTATGGATTTTTTATATTCCAAGATTTCAAGTAAATTTAACTTTCTGATTGAAGAGATGATGTCATAACTTTTTAGGAATTTTCTCATCAAATTTAAAATTTTGCTCTCTTAGTTGGGTTCCCCTTTTTTGCAACGCACAATTTTTTGTGCTGCTTCTCAACTGTTTAGTGTTTTACTCTCTTTTTCATTTCACTTTGAGCTAAATCTTTGAGGTTTGGTCAGCTGATTGAACAAAATCAGGCATTTAATGATGTCATCTTAGAGTCTAGAGAAATAAGTTGAATCTGTTTACTTCCTTGGCATGTCACTTTCCAAATTAATTCATGTAAATTAACTCTTATATTGTTTGCTCGCCCTTTTTCACAAGTGCTCATGATCAAAAGCATGCAAACAGAGGTGAATTGGGGAGTTTTGAGCAGCTTTTCATGCAAACACAAGGACTAAAAGTGATTGAATCAGGAGGTGAAAGCACTCAGGAGAAACTTAAATACACCTCCTCCACCCTGACCCTGTGTGTGTTTGTGTGTGTGTGTGTGTGTGTGCAGTGTCATGGCCCTGTCGGAGCAGAGTGTGAGCACCTGGAGCTGTAAGCAGGTGGCTCAGTGGCTGCAGGAGGAAGGATTCGGGGAGTACGAAGAGTTATTGTGCACCCAGCACCGCCTGGACGGCCTGGCCCTGCTGGCTCTGACCGAAGCCGACCTGCGAGGCCCCCCGCTGGGCCTCACTGTGCTGGGGGACATCAAGAGGCTGAACATCGCTCTCCGCCGGCTCCAGAGACAGAACCAGAACCAGCTGGAGGAGCTGGGTCTGCAGCTCACGGACAGACACTCTGCTGTGGATTCTGGAGGCGTGGAGTGGAGCTGTGACAGATCCACCAGGAGACACAACGGAGGAAATCACTCGTGTAACGGGACTGAGCTCAGACTGAGGAATGGAGACAGATTCGACTCAGGAGCTTCACTTTGTTACTCCAACGGGAGATGTCGGCAGCACCTGGCCGGCAGATTGGACCCAGAGGTGTGGAAAACAGTCATGAGTGCCTTTTATGTGTTTTTAGTCTTTGGTTTCACGTCTTTCGTCATGGTCATCGTACACGAGCGAGTCCCGGACACGACCACGTACCCACCACTGCCTGATATATTCCTGGACAGGTACGAGTCCAGAGTTCATGTAAACGTTCTTCTGTTCATATCTAATCTACACGCTGACATGCTCGTCCCTGTTCTCTTTCAGTGTTCCCAGAATCCCCTGGGCTTTTGCTATGGCTGAAGCCTGTGGTCTCATCCTGTGTTACATGTTTATGTTGATCCTGCTCCTCCACAAACACAGGTACTTCACACTTCACCTGTCCCATCATATACTGTCTCCACACTGTTTCACACTGAGAAAAATGAAAATCTTTGAACTTCAACTCGACTCAGAAACTGCAAACTATCTTTTACTGACAGGAAATTATCAAAAATTAGAAATGCAACACCTGTGTGAACGGTGATTGGATTTACACTGCAAAAAACTGCAACTGAAGCAAGTTTCATGTCTTTTTTTTTTTTGTAAAATTGTCTTGGTAGCTTATCCCCACATTCCCATCACTATTATGATCATATGTGCAGAAAAAAAACACATCAGGGTTTAAAAACATGCCAATATGTTTGTGATCAAAATCTTAAGACCTCTTGAAAAATTGCACTGATTTACATTTTATACTGTTGAATCTTAGAAAGGTTCTTTACCTCTTGAAGCCCAGTGTTCACATATGTGAATGTAACATTTCTGCCTTTCAGACCAAAGATACTTCACATATTGTCTTTAAATCCATACTTGTGACTTTTTACCTCTTATTTTTGACTTTTTTTAATCTTATTTCTAATTTTCACCTCTTTGTTTTGAATTTTCATCCCATAACTATGTAATATAACCCTTGAATTTGAAGCTCTGTCCACACATTTGACTTTTTTTCTCTACATCTTGACTTCTTCTTTCCTTATTTTGACTTTTTATCTTTTAATTTTGAATTGTATATCTCTTATTTTGACTAAAAAAATTGATGCTTGTGACTTTTTAATCTCATATTTTTTTCACTTTTTTAAAATCTTATTTCCAATTTTAATCTTGTTTTGAATTTTAACCCATAATAATATATTCCAACCCTTAAATTTAAAAATCTATCCATACTTTTGACTACATTTTTTTTCTCCACATTTTGCCCTTTTTTGCCTTATTTTGCCTTTCATCTTTTCATATTAAATTATGTATCCCTTATTTTGACAACAAATGCATACTTGTGACTTTTTATCTCCTAATTTTGACTTTTCAACCTCTGTGTTGATTTGAATTTTTTTTTTTAATTTTTAACCCACAATCATGTCTTCTTAACTCTTTATTTTCACATTTGAGCCATACTTTGACTTTTTATTGAACTCATAACACTAATCGAGCTTCCTGGACAAAGACCAAGTTTGAGTATAAAACCTTTTAGCTCTTACTTATCCCTTTATTACTTATAAAAAAATACACAGCATATGAAAGCTCAGGTCTCAGAGGGTTAGTGGAGTTTCAAAATGTAAAAAGGAGAAATGGGAGTGAGACAGAAAAGGAGTAAATGATTTTAATAATTACAGTGGAATATTTTGTTCATAAGCTGTTAAAAAGTTTAAGACCACAGCCTGTAAAAGACAAAATCTGCACCAAAATGTGGATTCAACATCATTTTCTGTCAAGTATTCACACTGTCATGACCTCCTGATGACAAAGGCTAAAACATTTTCTCTCTTTCACCAGTGCAAGATGTAAATTTATGCATTTTTTCAACTGCTCTTAAGATTTTATTCAGGTGTGCAGTGAAGTCTGAGTACGTGCTTTCTTCACTTCAGTAGAAGTTGGGTTCTAGATGAGAGGCTCTTTGAAGACTTCATAAGTGATTTTAAAATAGTCTCACTTTATGTAATTACCTTTTCATAGTCTACAGTTTGTCATTAGATGATCAGCGCCAAACATGATTATTTCTACATGATATTTCTTAGTATCTGAGTCAGATTGGGTATTACCAGGAATCCATTTACAGCAAGTAGACAGAAAGTCCAGAACAGTAGCACTTAGTAACTGGAAATAAATGCATCGCCTTGTCACTTTGTATCCATAAAAGGTTGTCGTAGAGAAAATGAGTGTTGGAAAGAAGATTTGCTCCCCCAAAAAACAGAACATTTTGGCAAGTGTCTTTGCGACAGTGAGTGCTGGTGCTCATGGGAAATGAGGTCTTCAACCCAATTTTACCCAAAGTAGAAAAAAAGACAGCTTTTACTTTTGTTATTTTGGATGAATGAGGAACATGTTGCAAACACAAGTCATGTGAAGAGTATAATAAGCAGCAAAAGTGAAGCTACACATTGTATGTGTATCCACTGAGGGGTTATATTGCTTCATCAAATCTGCAATATTTCATCATGTTACATCAAAGCCGAATCATCAGTGATTAACTCTCAAAGGAGAACAAAGAAAGCTTCATGCCTGTGTGCTGTCATCTCCAATTTGGTCAAAAACAGCAAAGATGTGGGAAAGAAAAGATGAAGAACATTAATTTTAACCCTGAAATGACCAGAATCTGACACCAGAGTTTTTCCCAAAGACATCAGTGAAGTGAATCTGATTTTTATGTAGGAAAGGGTTAAAGTTATTAATGTGTATTGTGCTTCTTTTCCTCCTCACTCTGATGTTTTGTCTCTGTTTCAGGTCGATCCTCTTCAGACGGTTGTGCTCTTTAATGGGGACGGTGTTTCTGCTCCGTTGTTGCACCATGTTCGTCACCTCGCTCTCTGTACCTGGACAACACCTGAAGTGTGCCAGCAAGGTGAGAAACACAATATCACAACTATTTTCAGATTGAATACAGTTTTCTAACCCGTGGGGAGATGACATTAGAGAGTGACGTCTTACTGCCGGCTCAGTAATCCTCAGTCACTGATGACCAGCTGCTTCTGACTGATAACTGAGTCTCATGTTCCTCAGACGTATGGTGACACTTTGGGAAAGATCCAGAGGGCGCTGACCATCTGGAGCGGATTTGGGATGACTTTGACGGGGGTCCAGACGTGTGGGGACTACATGTTCAGTGGGCACACTGTGGTGATCACGATGCTCAACTTCTTTGTGACTGAATGTGAGTATTTATCAGAGTTGTTGGAATAAAACTGTAATGTAAATGTATTCTGTATACGGCAAAAAATATATTATTTTATAATGACAAAAAATGCTTTAAGAACATAAAACGACCAGTTATGATGGGAAATTCAGCTTTGTTTGTGACATCATTGTGCTGGATTTCGAAGCAACAGATGATTTTTGTTCCAAGCCCATGCGGTGATTGCCACTGCAGAGTCGTGTCTGTTTATTATGCAGTGCTATTGGAGATTTTTTTAGGATTACAAAACTCCTTCAGTTGTCTCTGTCAAGGCTGTTTAATATGAGGAAAGCTTCTCACACTTTTAAAGAGTTTCAGGCGTCCTGTTGATCAAACTTTGATGGGGAGAAATTAAATTTTAGGTATCATGAAATTCAGCTTCTGACGGTAAAAACATATTGTGATGCCACTAAGTACAAATCTCCTCTTTAATTATACTGTTTTAAAGAGGAGAAATGCTGGCATTCATATCTGAATATATAGTACAGTGATTCCCAACCTGTGGTCCGTGGCCCCCCGGTGGGCCACAGAGGTCTCCCAAGTGGGCCGCCAAATCACACTCTAAAACTATTCCAAAATAGTATGATTTTAGTAAAGGGTAATTATATAAAGATACAAATGTACAAAATATTGTTTCAATTGTTAAAACTCAGTTAAGTTTCAAAAGACATTCTGAATGTTCAAATAGTCATATGTATCTATAAATGATAAAAGCGCTTTAAGAAAGCATGTTAGAGCCCAATATGTAACATAGTACTGAAATGTACTAAAAAAATTTAATTAAAAAACTGAAAATGTAATAACTGGTTGATAATGTAACAAATGCTGAGTCCAAAATGTAACAACTTGTTACATTGTGGGCAAAAAACTACCACATTTTGGGCTCAGCATCTGTTATGATATTGACCACTCATTACATTTGTGGTTTTATCACATTATTAAATCACATATTGAGTCATTGTTGCAAATGAGGCTTTTTCAAGGCATTATATAGCCTCCGTACTTATTGGGTCGGAGGGGGCCGCAATCATTTCTGCGACTTAAAAGTGAGTTGGAAAAGGTTGGGAACCACTGATGTAGTACCCCCTGATGGGAGTGTGTCCAGGATGCATAAACACACATATAAGTTATACAGTGTGTCCACTCATGTAAATTCTTGAATGACGTGAAACCTTTTTAAAAAAAAGCGTCTAAATTCTCCTCAGCACAGCTTCTGAGTGGATGTGTGTGAAACACTTTCACTGTTGGGACCAGATAAACACTCCACTGTTACAGACAGTCAATGAAGGACAGACAAACACAGACAGGGCGGGTCAGACGGCTGTTTACAGAGGAGTCTGGAGGTCTGTGTGTGTGTGTGTGAGGAACAAATAGCCTACGTGTGTCAGGTTAAGTGTGGAAAGCAAGTCAACTGGAAAGAGCGTGAGATAATCCTTAAGAAGAGTAAGGTAACATTGATCAAATCCAAAATCCTGTTTCTTTCATAAAAAACTCGGTCATGTTCTCCCCTAATGACGAACATTTTCCTTGGTCAGACGCAGAGTTTGCTGATGTTTATGCAGCACATGAAACTGCAGAAAACTGACCACTTATTAGCTGGTATCAGGAGACACCTGAGGGACAGGTGAAGTTTGATTTCATCAGTCTGTGATGATGAAACAAGAATGTTTGACGACACTAAGGAAACACTAAAGAAATAGTTAATAAACAGAGCATTCATATGTTACTTTCACAGTTGATAAATATGTCAGTAAGAGTCTTCAAAAGTGACTTAACCCTTTAACTACCCCACTAAGAAAAAGGTAATAGAAACATTTTTTAGCATTTTCTTGTTGCAGCAGGTGAGTAATAACCATCACAAATAAATTTTTTGTTCCATTTTTTGAATTAACCTTTTAGTTTTTAAACTACTGACCTCTACCCAACGACTGAAGTGTCACTTATTAGTTTTTGTATGAAATTTCATACAAATACCACAAATAGTAGGAAAAAGTCACATGAAATGCTAAGTTAGAAATAAATTAATTCCTCTTAGATATCCAGGGCATTGAACAGTTTTTGATTTTTGTAAGTATGCCACAAAATATTGAGCAATGTTATTTCAACCAAGGAAAATATTGCATGAAACAAGAAAAACTGCATTTGATTCTCACACTCATTTTTACTGTGCAAAACATTCATTTTGCATGAAAAAAAACTAAAAGAACAAAGAGAAAAACAAAGATATGCCTTCAATACGTAATCTCAACAACTTGACTGTGATAGTGCAACAAAAAAAAAAAAAGTTTTTGAGGCTCAAGTTCCATCGCATACTTCTACCAAGTGGTTGAGATGATTAAATCAGTTTGAGTGAAGTTAGGGACTCCTCTTATTGAAATATAGTAACTGAAACTGTGCTAAACCATTTGGTCGAGGAGGTGGTTGAAAGGTTGAAATCTAGTGGAGGAAGTCTCCCTGTGATTTAGAAGGAGATTACATGTCAGTTTCAGAATAAAACGAGCAGATATTTCTCCTTGCAGACACTCCACGGACCTGGAACATGATCCACACCATCTCCTGGGTTTTAAACCTCTTTGGGATTTTCTTCATCCTGGCAGCTCACGAGCACTACTCCATCGACGTCTTCATCGCCTTCTACATCACCACTCGCCTTTTCCTCTACTACCACACGCTGGCCAACACTCGAGCCTACCAGCACAGCCGCAGGGCGCGCATTTGGTTCCCCATGTTCTCCTTCTTTGAGTGCAACGTGAACGGACCTGTCCCAAACCAGTACCACTGGCCCTTCAGCAAACCGGCCTTCATGAAGACTTTGATCGGATAGGAACTGAGGAACTGAGCAGATTTTTAGCTGCACTGTTGAAAACAAGTGATTCAATGTTTACTTGAAATGCTGCTTCCTGTCTTTGGAGGGTAAAATGTTTATTACGAGGGAGTTTTTATTTTCTTATTTGTATGAATGGAGGATCTTTATATTTCCAATTAACTTATATGATAAGAGGAGTAATGGTATTTTGACACATGTCATTAAGTTTAACAGGTTTCATCAATATAACAGAAGCAGAAGAGCTCATCTTAGCTGACTTTAGCATGAAGACTGGCAGGGAAACATCCAGATTTTTTGGGCACTCACTGATGTAAGGGTGGTGTGAAGTGTATTTGGATTAGCAACGTGCATCAAGAAGCAGTTTCTGTTAATAATTGACAAGAAACGGTTCAATTCATCAATATGGATAGCCTTCTTAACGATTCCCTTATCAATTCTCTTCCACGGCTGGAGAAACTATCAGCCCTGAAAGATCAAGAATCCTTCCAGAGAAAGCAGAAGTGCTTTTCTTTTTAAACAAGAACTGTTTTATTCATTTACTTAACACTCAATTAATTGTTGACAAAACCTCTAAAGCTACCTTTTAGGCAGAGAAAAGAATTGATAAGGGGATCGATAAAGAATCGGATTGGTAGGTGGAATGCATAGTGGTATTGGTTTCGATAAAACCTCATCAATACCCTAATTTGCACAAACAAACATGTTTGAATATCACTAATTTCACACATTTCTGTCTCCACTGATAACACTAGGGAACACAAGTTTTGTTGAGTTAGGTCTGACAGCTGTTTTTCACTAATTTTTGGCTGTGGAACCCAAAACTGATCTCAGTTTTTCTCTATCACGTCAAGTTTTCAAACTGTTTTCTTAAAAAGCACCGGAGAGCAATTTGTAAAAATTCTGTTCAGTTAGACTCTTATGCTGATTAAAAGTAAAATTGGTATGCTGATTCCAAAATTGCTGTCAGTTTTTGTCTAGCACGTCAAGTTTTTTTCCCTCCAGATAAGAAAAAGTCCACTGATTGAATTTTGCTCATCTGGAGGGTAAAAACCGTGGAGGAAAAACTCGACTTTTTGACTTTGAATTTTCTGTCAAATTGTTCCCTTGTGTAATCTATATATTATCCACAATGAAAAACGGTGTCACATGGATGCTTCGTTACACTTTTTTGACATCAAAATAGTCACGATTCAGGTTTTTTTTTCATGTTTAATTATTCAAGCACCAAAAATAAAAAAGATTTGTGTTTAAAACATGACATTTGAGTAACAGGGAAAGAAAAGACGATGTATAAAGTACAATGTATAATGCGTGTTGCTGAAGTGAACATTGTCCTTTCTAACAGCCAATCACAGTTGAGGATTTTGGGGCGGTTCCCCTCAAACAGGCGGTAAACGGTGAATTAAAATGTGAACTCTTGGAGCCAAGCTAGTTTCTCCCCTTTGCGTTCAGTCTTTATGCGAAGCTATGCAAATATTTACCATGCAGAAATGAAAGCTAATGCTAATCTTTTCATATAACCATCAGCTAACAGGCAAATGAGTGAATTTCCAGAGACACCAAACGATGACACAGCACACTGCCAAATAAAACAGAGAAATGACGTTGATTTTCAGGACTTAATGCTCCACTTGCACGTAATTTTGTTTGGGAATGTTTTTTAAGTAGTAGTCTCTGTCCTTAATGTTCGGCTTTGCGGGTGATTTGAGTTCACGGACTGTTAATGTTATGATGTCGTCTTGGTGACAGTAAAGACATCAGGCACCTGTTTGATTGATTTATTTTTTCCTGCATCTTGTTTTATGTTCAGTTTGTTTCACCTTCTTTCCAAATGAAGCATTTTTCTGTTCATGAAAGTTCATTTAAAGTCAACGTTTTTAAGAGCTGCATTCAGAGATTAACCAAATATAAGAACGTTTATTTCATGTTCTGCCTCTGCAATCAGCCGTTAAAGTGTCTTAATGCTTACTCTAATATGGATATTTAATAATGTGAAGAGAAAAGGAAATAAGGACTTGAACTTTGATGTATTTGGTTTGTTCAGAGTTTTTTCTGAAGCTGCCTCGAGCTGTAAAAGTGTGTTTACAATAATGATCCAAAATGTCTCTTTCTAATGATTGTTTACAACTTGTGGCTCTTCTTGCGATGCAGGTGATCTCCCCCTGCAATAAAAGTTTACAGACAATGAAACCAGTTTTGTTGTGTCCCAGCCTGACTTCTTTCTTCAGCTGTTTTATGTTTTTTAAATTATGTATGTGGAATTAAACTGAGAATAGTAATGAATGATTAAAATGCATTCAGCTTCCTTCATAGCAATTATAAAAATAAGCTGTGCTTTTTTCCTCTTTTCTTAAGTCTGTTTTATCACAAAGTGTCCTTCAGCACCAAAACAGAGAAAAGTTTTGTTGAAGAATGTCTTAAAGTTACTGTTTTGACCCTGCTTGACTTCACACACCTGAGCAAAGTAGGAACTTTTTCAAGGACTCTGATATTCTTCCTTCTGACCAGCACATAAAAGAAGAAAATATTTTAACTCTTCTGACTGTTTCTGGCTTTAAAAATGAGTCATTTAACATATTATTTTTTTCATTGCGAAACTCTCTGATGTATGTTTGGTCCTGACTACAAATCAATCTGCCTTTCACAGAGACACAAAAGTCTTCAACCTTGATCTTGACTTGAGCTCATTAGTGATGTGTCATGATCGAGTGGTGAATTGGAAGAGCCGGCTCTCAGGTTTTTCCTTTTGCTGTTTAGCTCGCACAGTGCTCACACTGAGTTGGTCACGGGCGAAGGCCTTAGTTTCATGTATCGTGGCTTCATCTGTTCCTTCCGAGAGTCTTCTCAAAAACAAGGCAAATACTCACTGAGAGGAGAAACTGGATCAGCCCAACCAAGCTGAGGCATCTGATTTTTCTCAATGCCAACCTACACTGAGAGTATTAACGCTGTTTGTATGAGTTTGGTTCTCGTTCTGCTCTGTGGATATGTTGTCAGTGTTTTGTTAATTTGTGCAGTAAAAGTTTGATTGAGTCACCGAACAAAAGTAGGAAGAATTTTGTAACAGAATAAATGCACAAACTTAGGCAGTTATGAGGCTTCTTCTGAAAACACTTTACGTCAAAGGGTTTTCAACACAAAAACCATTCGTTTTTGCAAAGTTAAGGTAAAATACACGGCTACAAAAGATCCTAAATCAAGAGCCGTTCAGGAGTCGAAAGAACCGGCTCTTCTTTGGGAGCGGCCAAAAGAGCCAACTCCCTGAAAAGAACTGAACTTCTCATCACTACAGCTTATGATTCACCAAGGTTTGGTGATCGCATCCTTCATTAACATGTGCATTTTCCTGCTTCACAAATATCCAAGAGAACAGTTTCATGCGCTTTACCTGTGAAAGATGCCTGGTTCTCCCAGTCCAGCGTGACTCTAAATCTGTAGCTAGACTCTTCTTCTCTATATTGTTCCCAAATGGTGGAATGAATTACCCAACTCCATTCAATCCACTTGTCAAAATATTAAATGATGTTGTTGCCTTTGAATTATTAGTTGTGGTTAGTTTTGGCCCTTTCTGCACTAGATGGCAGCACCTGTAGCCAAAAAAGCTTGAGGCACTTTATCACACTTTGGATAAAAGCATCTGCCAAATGAAATTGTATGATTTGTGTTATTTTTTTGTCATGGTGTGTGAACATACCCAATGCCAACCCTTCAAAAGTAGATGCCTCATTTTAAGCACCTCTGCCTAAAAGCCTTCCTAGTTTTATTCACTGAGGATGTTTTTGCTTTTCACTGTCTCTTAGGTCTTTTGAAGAAGCTATGACTAATTTGCCCCTGGCCTGTGAGTTATTGGTAGACAGGAGGAGCTGCACTTCTCGACCTGTGCTGATATTAGAGAATACTAAACCTCGTCCAGTTGAACCCATCCCTCAGGGGCGTCTCTGTAATAATGCTTGACTGAAGTCCAAAATTGAAATACAAGGTGTTTTCATGCGGTAAATGACCAATAAACGAGACGCATAAAGCTCACTCTTTGTCTGACCGCCTGCAAAGTAAATGAAAACTTCTCCAACTCAAAATGTAATTGAGTTTTTACACCACTGTGTGACAGCAGAGCTCAGTTCTCAGACGCTCTCTGGCATCCAAAAGGCTCGAACAGCCCAGTGTCAGCGCTGCTCTCCTCACTGCTCACAGAAACACTCTGATGCTCAGCTCTGCCTCCAACTCTCATCTCAGAAGATTCACACCTGCTCAGAGTCGCTTTCTTCACCACCTTGGCGTCAGAGAAACACCTACGTGAGTGCTTTATTTTATGTACCACACTGATTTCTGCACACAATATTGATCTCAGCTGTTTTATTCTATCAGTTTTTTTAAAGGTGTGTCTTGTTGTTTCTTCAGAGCAGTTATGTACATGTTTACTATAATGCTCTAAAAGTAAAAATGATTTTTAATGATGCATTCACACAATAAGACACTATCGATTGCATCCAATTTTTGCAGGAAAAGCTGGAAACTAAGGGATATGATGCCACCGACTTGCATGAATGTTTTGCATTCTGTGTGAAAATGTGGAGAGAGGAAAACATCTGCTGACAGAGCTGGTGGTGATAATGTCTCATTAGATCGCATCCACACAGTCCCTGACAGCTCCAGCAGTGAATAATGAGGCTCGGGTCATCATCTCAGGTTGTGCACGTTAAGCTGCTCGCTGCCTGTTTGTCTGCTCCTCCACATGCAGGAGGGGGGAAATTGCATCTGAATATTCCCAAAGACTGAGCATTAAAGTGAAAAATGTCATCTTTGTGTTTTTAATATTTGAGCAGAGATGATTCAAACTTGATGGCTTCTCGTAATTGGAAATATTGACTCATAGCTCTGCTGGTGCACAATTTTAAAAAAAAGCCAATATAAAGATGTTGTTAGGGAACATTGAACCAACTCCTCAGAGAGAAGGCATTTGAAGAAGATTTTTTCAGTATGAAGATGCAGTGGAGGGAATATTAAGGGTGAATTTTCTCATTCTTTCATTTGCAAGAACATGTGCAGGCTCAATTTTTATTTAAACAGACATTTTGATATCATATCAGATAAATGCACCACAAGAAAAACATTCTTAAATCAATTTTGCATCTTAACCAGGTGTTACATTTGAGTTTCTTCAAATTAAAGTGGGATGGTTTTGGTTAAAATGCAAGAAAAAGTGTATGAAATGCAATAGAAGTGTTGAGAAAGACAACTTTCATCCTCAGACAAATACAAATAGGAGGTGATTCTGATTCATGCACATTCAGAGAATATGGTTTCCTCTGAGAAGAACAACACTTCAGCGAAGAATATGATGCACCAGGTCACAATGATCTTTATCTTGGAGACATTTTGCCATAAAGAAGATCACCGTGACACACCAGCTCCTTCAGTGTCACATCACTGCAACAGAACAGCCTCAAACTCTGCCACTAATTGGAAAATTGAGCTTTTTTTCCCTTGCCTGATATTTGTAGCTTCATCCGGTGATTTCCAACAACTGCTCCCTGGTGACATTACACTTTTCTTTTCTATGAAGAAAAGGCGGATCAATGCTGTGCCAGTGCGCCCGCAGCTTGCTCAACACACTGACAGAGCAGGTTAGAAATGATGCATTGTGAAGGCACTGGTAGCTGAGCGTGTGTGCGGTTAATGGGAGATGACAGGCTTGTTTTCTACATGGCAAAGGTTTCAGGAAAGACAGCGAGAATCCATTTTTAGGATCCTGACATTGTCATGCCCTTTCACTGAGACGCCGTTAGAGTGAGGATGAATGGGTGAAGTCTGCTCAGATGTATGCCCAGTAATTTCAGTGTCATTAGGCTTTTATGTTCAGTCTTCAGACCTGACTGGAGGACTCATTTGTGGGAGGAGAAGTGACAAATTGGAGATCTCAATATGGATAAAAGAAGAGGAGAGAGTGATCATTACCACCAAGAAGTGCCTTCTTGAAGTTCAACATGTTAAGTGTTGGGTTAATTTGACTTAGGCTTCACTTCATGTCTTGATGTCATCATGACTTTAAAAGAGATTTCAGGGAATGAAACAAACTTTTAGGGTAGATACATGAATGTAACAGCACAAAATTTGTGTTTGGTGGATTATTTCTTAATTCTAACAATAATTCTTGGCAATAAATTCACTCCTGTTGGAAAACCTCTTCATTTCTCTTTTAAATGAAGCCACATTTGTAAGGAAAACGCAGGAGTTGAGTTTGTGGGTTACTCCCATGAAAGATTTGCCAAACCTTCTCTGCCAATGCCAAACATTTTATTCCGCGACTACGATTGAACGTTGCTTGTTGTGGTTTGGTAGATTGGATGATTAAAGTCTAAAGAAAAAAAGGCAGAATTTGGAAATTCAACATTTTACTAATTTCACAAAAATAAAAAAAAGTTATTTGGCAGAGGCAGAGAAGATTTGGCTTGTGTGCAACCCACATACTCAGCTCTTCTATTCATCCCACAAATGGGACGATTCCTTGACAAATGTGGCTCCATTTAAAGAGAAATAAACATGCTTTCCAATAGGAGAAGCCTTGGTGCCAAGACGCAATGTTATAACAAAGAAATAATCCACCAAACACAAATTTCCCAACTTTTTGTGCTTTGTTTATGAGACAAATGCACAGACTGAATAATACATGGATGTGACATCAACCTGTTTCTGACACAGAGTTTTGAGGCCCATCACCATGGTGTTTGCCAGCCACGCACTCATAAAGGCAAAACTAGTAAGCTTAACACACTTTACAACTTGATTTTGTTATTTTGGTCTCAAAAGAGTCTGAAATCTTGCCCAGAAAGCTCATCCTCACGCCTTTTGGGAAATCTTTCTCTTGCCCAAATGGTAGCAGAGTTACAACAATGAGGACAGCTTGCATTAACTATTTCCTGTGATTGAACGATGTTGCATATTGTTGCAACACCATAAAATCCTGGAAATTGACATGACGCATGTCTTTTCTACTCTCAGGAGACCTCTGAAATTTCTTCCAAGCCCAAATGTTTGAAAAGTTACCGTCATTTCAAGAGCATTTGTAAAATGTGAGTGCCAACACTCCAGAGGGTTTCAGCTTGAGAAATAAGAAGGTATGAAACAAATCACTCAGAGACATGAATACTCAGACCAAAGCCAGTTTGAAGCTTCAACCATAGGGTGACCAAACGGACATGTCCTCCTTTTTGGTGGTAAAACTATGTCCAAGGGTGTTTTACAAATTCCCCAAAATGTCCAGGTTTACTCTGACTGCTTGCACTGCGCTCTCAGACAGAAAATACTGAAGTGGAAATGCACTTTTACATACTAACTGCAAGTATGATTGAACCCTTCTTTCCGCTGAAGTCTAAATAGGTGTTCAGATTTTGTTTTTTGACCCATATTAAGTAGAAAGTTTGAGCTGAAAAGTCAAAACTCTGGGATAAAAAGTCAAAATGTTGGGCTTTGGGTCAAATTCTGGGATAAAAAAGTCCAAAAAAATTTGTAAAAAGTAGAAATTTTTAGATCAAAGTCAAAATTTCAATAATATTCTACATGCAAAAATTCTAGTATTTTTATTATTTACCCTTTTTATGCCTTACTCTTACCTGTACAAGAGAGCACAGTATACCAAAGCAAATTCCTTGAATGTTCATACCTGGCCATTAAAGTAGATTCTGATTCTGATTCTGTAATTGTGAGATAAACGGTCAACATTTAGAAATAATAAAGTAAATATTTTGAGAGATAAAAAGTTGAAATTTTGACTTCTATCTATGAATTTTGACTACGTAAGCAAAAACAAAAACAAAAAGATGCAGATTTGAACATTAGGCAACATACTTCAAGACCAGAGGTTGAAGCTTGGATGGATATAATGCTGAAAATTAACAGAACAACCTTCTGGAAGCCCCAAAATTGACATGAAATCTGATTTGACCAAACTAAAATCCTAAAGAGACTCAGACGAAAACTCAATATCACTCAATTTCTGTGATGTATTTCTGTCCCTCCTGATAAAATCTACAGACTGGACAGAGACAATACCATTACTTTCCTGCTGATCTGTAGCAGATACATGTCTGTATGGGTCAATGACAAAAAGAGGGTCTAAAAACGTATTTTTAAAAAGTTCTTCGAAAGTGGATAAAAAACATATTTCTGAGAGAAGAATTATGTTTCAGTAGTTGACCAACATTTCAAAGTTTTGAGGTTCATTATTTTTTAGTATTTTTAATTTGAGCTCCCAAAAATGTCAGGTGGCGCAACCAAATATATGAACATATATTTATATGTTCCTGTTATTTTTTCTGAGTGAAATTATTGGCAAGTATCTCTCAAGTGTCTGTAGTGACTCATACATTTTCATTTTGTGTGTTTCATTTCTTTTATTTGTGAATAAGATAAATAATTTGATGTTAAAATAACATTTCACATTATTACATTGGTTGTTCCACCTGACATGGAAATTGTTCCAGTCACCAATGAAGTGAAAAAACCTTTTTTATCAGTATTTCAGAGAAATCTACAAACTTTTCCACTTGGTCACAAATGTCATTTGGGGTCCTCTGGCTGATGCAGTTTCCTGTTTCCTGTTTTATTCTCTTCACTTTAAAATAAAAGTCTAATGTTACGGTTGCACCACCCTGACATTTGACAAGGTGAAAATTACGGGACAAAAGTTTTTTTTAATTTCTTAACAGCTTTTAAACTCTTTTTATTTGCAAAGAATGTTTTATTTAAAAAGGTTCAAGCATAAAATAATGCCACTTTATTTTTAATTGCAATTTACTATAACTGACATTACATTTTTAGAGTTTAATTACTATGGATACTTGTCAGGACGGTTACACCACGTGACATTTTGGGGGTTTGAGGTACCAAAACACAAAAAAACATGTTATATTTTAATAGTTTAGAGATGTGTTCAAATAACACAGGTTTCATAGAATAAAGAAATACATGTGATGAAATACTCAATTCATGATGGAAGGAAATATTGCACTCGGACACAAAAAAAGGGACGTCACGTCATTGACCCGTATACCAACTTTCATCATCTGCTGATCCATCACTGCTTGATATCAGACCACAACCCATCACTCTGCAGGTTTGTCATGGTAAAAATGCAGCTAATTTCGATGTGACTGCACAACTTGATCATTAAACCAACTCAGCTGAGATGCTGTCAGCCTACTTGGTTAATTGTGCACCACTGGAACAAAACACCTTCTCTGTAATGAAAGAGAAAAGGCCTTATACACAACACACTTCATCTTGAGCGTACTTTATTGGTTTATTTCTTCCAGCCTGAGGATATCTGCTGTTTATTTACTCTGTCTCTTGAGGATTATCTCTATTAGCTCTTCTCGTTGAACAGATTCATTGACCCGTGGAAGCTGCTCTGCCCATCAAGCATTAATTTCTCTCTCTGTGTTCTCTCTCTCTCTTGTCGTCAGATGCATGTTTCCTTCGGGCAGGGATGGACAGTGTGATCCTGAGGGCTGGTGACACTGAAGTCTGTCGGTGACATGTCCTTGAGTGGCAACACAAGCCAGCCTTCTCCAGCGTCGACAGCTCCTCTTCAGGCCTTCAACACCTCCGCCACGCTGCGCAGCTCGCCACGGGAGGAGGGATGGAACGGTCACGAGTCGGTGCAGGAGTGGTTGGAGAATAAAAGTCATCTCTTGTCAGACCTGACTGTCCTTGGACAGGATGAGCTGTGCCACATGTCTCCTCTCCTCATGGTGTGTCTGGTGGTTTGGTACAGCCTCACGATGGTGCTGGGGCTGGTGGGAAACATCGGGCTCATTTGCATCATCACCAGGCGCAGGGAGAAAGTCAACGTCACTGGCATTTTTATCTGCAACTTATCATTCTCTGACATCCTGGTGTGTGTCTTCTGCCTTCCCTTCACTGTCATTTACACACTCATGGATCACTGGGTGTTCGGGTCGCTGCTGTGCCGCCTGGTGCCGTTCATCCAGTGTGTTTCTGTGACTGTGTCAGTGCTTTCTCTGGTTTTCATCGCTTTAGAAAGACATCAGCTCATTATTAACCCCTCTGGATGGAAACCAAGCATCCCTCAAGCTTATGTTGTGATTTTGATGATCTGGATTCTGGCTGGACTCAACTCTTCACCTTTCTTGGCCTTTCAGCTTCTAACAAACGAGCCCTACACTCACGTGGTCCCACCTCAGCCTCCTTTCTATCATCAAGCATCTCCTCAGAGTTATTTGAACGCATCTTCGCCTTTTTCTGTGTCCTACACGTTCAAAAACTCATCCTCACCTCCTAATTCATACAGAACTCTCTTCTCCTACGTCACCTCTTCTCCACATATGATGGCCTGTCTGGAGCACTGGCCGTCTCAGCACCACAGGCTCGCCTACACCACATGGCTCCTGCTTTTCCAGTACTGTGGCCCCCTCTTGTTGGTGCTTCTCTGCTACGTTAGAGTTTTCGTGAGGCTACGACACCGCAAGGAGATGTTAGATCGAAGCAGGACCCTCGAGAATCATCGCATGACTCACAGCCGCAGGATCAACATCATGCTGGTCGCCCTCATC
This sequence comes from Thalassoma bifasciatum, assembly GCA_008086565.1. Classification (NCBI taxonomy): domain Eukaryota; kingdom Metazoa; phylum Chordata; class Actinopteri; order Labriformes; family Labridae; genus Thalassoma; species Thalassoma bifasciatum. The sequence goes on along the minus strand of RPOG01002107.1, from coordinate 88,202 downwards.
ACGGCCTTCGCTCTCTGCTGGCTGCCGCTCACCGTCTTCAACGTGGTGTCAGACTGGAACCAGGAGGCTCTTCCTATCTGCCACCACAACCTGCTGTTCTCCCTCTGCCACCTGCTGGCCATGTCCTCCACCTGCATCAACCCCATCATCTACGGCTTCCTCAACTCCAACTTCAGGCAGGAGGTGAGGGAGGTGTTGCTCCACTGCCGCTGCCACCCCACAGAGGAGGAGTGTGAACGTTTCCCCATGTCTACGGTGCACATGGAAATGTCTCGAACATCTGTGCCTCTGAGCTGCAGGAGCAACTCTGTTTGACTCTGATGCAAAAGAAGACTAAAGAGTTGTGTGTCTCCCAGCAGCTACATGAATATTTAACACGTTGTCCTTATGATGCAGTGTGTCGTTCGTATAACTGCACAAAAAAAAAAAAAAAAAATCAGCATATCAGCCCTTGCATACCAACAATGAATCATCAAAATGTTTATTCAGGCAGATAAACGAATGAGTGTAGAGAGTGGACTGTTCAGAAATTCAAAGATAATTTTGTGGCAGTCTGTAGAAGCTGAGATGTGTGGTTATGCAAATGATCCCAAAAGTGTTGCGAGTCAAACTAATGGATTACAGAGCGTGTTATTTACTATGAAAAATAAAAATTGTTTTTGCAACTTGCAGGAAATTAACATATTTACCGATTCGTACAAACAGGTTATTATCCAACACAAAGCTGTTGAATTAACTGTGACTGTTGAGAGCTGCTGACGATTATTTTTATCCAAACACTTGTTAAAACACGAATTAAATTGTTTTTCTAAGCAAAAAACAGGCGCAGTTTATGTTGCCAATTGTGACAGTTGTTTTACCCATGACCTCAATTGAACGAGCAGAGGGAACACTGGAGGAAAAACCACTGACAACAAATGAAGAGATTCGAATGCATTTTTCAAAGCAGACATTTGTTTTTCTTTGAAGGAAATGGAAATATTGATAGAAATATAATGCTGCCCAGAAACTTAAACAGCAAAAACTGTGACCTACATCATCCAATATTGATGATTTCACTCAATCTGTGAAGTTATATAAGCCTATTTTAGGAGGAACAAACAGTGATGCCTCTTTATGACCTTCTCCTACAACAAGACTGTCAATTTCTGCATTTTAATTCATAGTATTTATACCTGAAACTGCTGTTAGAGCAGACGATCGACAGCTCCCCACAGAAACGGCCTTTCTTTGCACTCATAGCAGCATGTGTTGTGTGATATCGACTGATTTATTCAGTGTTTGAGGGAGCAGGGTGAGATTTGTTGGTTTTTTTAAGGCTTTTGTGCTTTTATTGAAAGGCTAGGAGGGTGGTCAGAGCAGCGAGAGAGGAGAATGACATGCAGAGGCTGAATTCAGTCACCTTTACTTTAAGACTGGAGGTTCTTGTGGAATGACCTGAAAGTTTAAGTTACTTTAATTCTAAAGGTCGGACATATAAACAGGGGTATAATACCTTAAAGGTAGTTAAAGAGATATTAAAATACACTAAAACTGTGAGAGTGATATGGGATCTGTGATTTATGGAAGAGGATTAGAGCCACTGAAAAAAAATTATGGTCCATTAACCCTGTGGTGCATAGTGGTCACTACAGTGGACACCTATTGAAAATATGTTTTCTTTATTTTTTCCAAACATATTTATACATTTTAAAAATGTTTTAGACAAACATTTGAGGGTGAAAAAGCTGATTAACTATAAATTATTCAGTGTTAAAATGGAGGGAAGAGAGTTCAAATGTTTCGCAAAGCATTAAAAAAAATTATTCCTGAAATTACCAAATAAAAAAAAGTTGAACAAGAAAAAAAAAGTAATGTTTACATTAAGTTCACACTGTTTTATGTTGAATGCTTTTTAAATATACATTTTATACAGAGAAAAAGACAGAATTCTGATATTATAGTCAAAAATCTGATTTATATCTTAGAACTCAGGCTTTAAACCCAGGATTTAAGAAAAAAACAACTCTTTAAATGCTGAATTCAGACTTTGACCTCAAAATTTGGACTTTTTCCTCAGAACAAATTTTTTAAAAATCATAAGACCTTAATTTTTCTTAGTGGCCCAACCCTTTTCCGCAGTGATTAGTCCTGTTTTGTAGCTGCATTTTGAACAAAATCAAGCTGTGTTGTAGAGATGACTGCAAAGGAAAAGCAGCTGACACAAACTCATCCAATTTTTTGTTTTGTTTGCCTTTAGAAAGAAAGGATTGGGTTTATTTTCCAAACAAAATCTTCAAATTTTAGAGGGGGATCAAAGCAAATGCCAAGATATTTTGAAACAGGACTGGTAAATATGGACAGAGAAGCTGTCCTCTGGAAACTGCCTTTATGGACATGTCCAGGGCTAAAAATAAGAACCCTATTTTATCTGAATTAAGTCAAAGAAGTATATTCAGTTCCTGCAAGCTACCAGACAGTTTGAGGAGTCTACGTTTCTGTTGTAGTAACCGCATGACCGATAATTTGTCCCAGAGGAAGCAAAAATAAATGGGCTGTCCTCTGAGGTACCCTGTGTCAAGAAGAGCAGGAGAAGGCACTCGGCTCCCCACGGAGAGGAAACATTGCTGAAACATTGTAAGGCTTTTCCTGAGATATCCGACTGTTTAATAAGGCGAGGATTCCTGCAGGAGAGTAACTATGTCGATGTAATGGAAATGTATATAGTACTTTAGAGTGGCATGGAAGCTTTAGTCCTTTTAACAATGTTGTGTTTTATACATGTGGTGCTGTTGTATTCCTTACATGCATTTGAGACATTTGTGCTGAAAATGGTCCAAACTTCTGCAGTGACTTTATTGTGATTAGTTTACTTCATAAAGAAAACATCAATTTGTCTAGATGGGTGTAACAAATGTAGAAATAGCATGAAACGTGTTGATGCATCTCATTGTGTGTGTAACCTGTGTAACCCAAAAGCCTGGTTATGACTGTGCATGTTCAGAGCTGTTGATCAGAGCATCCAGGACTCAAAGTAAATGCTGGTTGTAAACAGGAACTTGTGAAAAGCTGTTGGCTATCACTGTCATGTGTCTGTGCCTGATTTATTGTTTACTTCAGAGATGTTTTATTACTACCTCAAAAGCCTTAATCTCTTGTCTGTAATAAACAAAACTAGATACAAATCTTTGTCCTCACGTCATCATGCCAAAAAGAGACAGCTGAAGAAATAAGATCTGATGAATGCTCAGATTTGATAAAGACTGTTTCCAAAAATTAATTTACCATTACAAGTAAAGACAGCCACGTCTGGGAAGACAATGAGGTTTCTGGAAAACAGAAGGTATAAACACAGTTTGTATTATTGTTGAAGAAGAGAATGACGACAAAACACCAGGAGGCCCCTGTTTAAGCTCACATTTAGCCTTTAGCCCATGCTCTATCATTCTTTTCTGTCAGACAGTCCTGCTCCAGTGTCCACTATTGCAACTAAATAAATCTGAGAAACTGTTTGCAGTAGATGCAGCTCTCTCCAGCTAAACTTCATCAGCCAACATGGCGTCATCATAGAGACTTTGGTGGTCCACAAATCAATCCAATCCAATCTGACCCATCCAGTGCCAATCGGAAAGCAAGGAATTACCATTTTGTTAGCACCAGGGGTGGACGTAATTAACTAGAAATACTCAGAATACTGTAATTAAGTAGTTTTTGAGGTACTTGTACTTTTATGAGTAGATTTTCAAGTCTGTACTTTTACATGTACTTAAGTAATCATTATGCCATGTAATCTACTCAGTTACTTTTAAATCAAAGTTGAATACTGAGTACAATTTTCATTAATATCTAGACCATTTGTCTGCATTTTTGCAGCCAGTAAGGTGATTTGATAGCAAACAAGCTAATGAAAACCAGGACATATGGATAAAAAAACAAAACAAAACAAAAAAAATGTTAATGATTGATCGCTTATTGATTTTATGTTAAGAATTTGACCAGTTAAAAATGTATTCATGGATATTTTATCAATATTCGTGGCAGCAACTGCACCTCATCCAATTTTGTGTTTTTTTTTCTGCCTGAGACCTTTGCTGAATCAGGAAATAAAAACTTAAAATGAAAAAGTCAATGAAAATGTGCAAAAAACACTTGGTTTCTATCTTATCCGTTATTAATGATTATTGATTGTTAGCGTTTTAACTATTGGTGAAGCAAAACACAAAATTTAGAGCCGTATCTGGAGAGGTGACAGTGACATCACCAGTTAAAAGTAACTAATAATCAGAGTAGTTTTTTTGACGAATACTCTGTACTTTTGCTTGAGTATTTTTCTAACACCAGTACTTTTAATTGTGATTGAGTATTATTTTAGCAATGTAACAGTACTTGTCCTTGAGTACAGATTTTCAGTACTCTTTCCACCACTGATTAGCACTAATTTGGGATTATGGTCAGGTATGAATCTAGAGACAAGACTTTTTTAAGATCACTTAGAAAGTCCTTGCAGCCCCTTTAGATATATACTGACCCTTTAATATATGGATGCAGTCTCCTTGACGTCACCTATCTGTTCCTGGTACAAATAATGGAGTCTTTCATCAGAAGGGGCCACACTGGAATTCCTGACTGTATAAGTAGCTTCTTCACTACAGAGCGCAAGATCTGCGAGAGCTGCGTCCTGATTGGTTAAATATTTACATTAATTAATACAGTAATTAAAATAGAATCTTTATTAAAAGATTCAGAGTTAAGCCACTTTTTGACTGTTTCCTTTAGTTAAATCGCTCTTTTGGACACTTCTTAGGGCCCTTCTGAGTCCCCTTCATCACCACTTCCTGTCTAGGAGTGACCGTTTACTATCTCTCAGCCAATCACAGACGTTCATCCCAGAAAGCATTGCGTCACAAACTTCAAGCGCGAACTTTGACCCACTTGTGTGCTGCGTGGTCTTGGATATTACACAATTTGACCCACATTTCCATATAAAGTAAGTTCGCTCAAGGCTTTTTATAACACTTTATGTAATCTGTGTTCACGTCTGTGTAGTGTCAGATATAAAAAACAGGTTTAAAGCGCGTGACAGCTCAGTAAGGAGGCATTTCCTCGAGTTAGCCCTGGCTAAGGTACAGTGACAGAGCTACATTAGCTCCAAAGGCTAAAAAAGAAGTAACGGTTAATAATTTTACTCCATCAGTGGTGTTGACATTTTAAGGTTATTCATACTGGATGAAAGTTATTACAGGATATTTGACTAGCGTTACACCATAAATTCGAGAAAGTTCTCTGGGGCTGAATTTAAACACATTTATAGTCAATAGCGTTTTGATTAGTGAAGAATTACTGTTAAACATCATAACTTTGACAATGCACTGGGAAACATAACAAAACTTGGCACGAAGCAAAGGTTAAATTTCCAATAAACTGCTTTTATTAATGCAGAGTTTGCATAAAATATGTAGACCACAAAGTAGCTCTATTTAAAACACCCCCTCTCTATTTAAAGTGAAAACTTTGTATAATGGCAACATAAGTAATGTATTGAAACCAATTTCTGTCAGGTAAAAATATAAAACTTAGAAACTGGCTATTTTCTTTTTTTGTTTTTGCACTCGAAAAGACAAAAAATTTGAGATAGAAAGACAAAATTACAATTTTTGCACCACAATTTTGACCATTTATCTCATAATTTTGACTTTTTTTACCTCAAAGTTTTTGACTTTTAAACTCAAAAATTTTATTTTTCTTTTTTTTAACTTTTGAATTTTAAGTGAAAACTGCTGTTGGGACAGATGCTGGAGATGAGGGGTGGTAATGTCATCTCAACCCATTCACTGCAGTTGGTAATTCATAGATGTGTCCGATAAGGTTCGCACGGTTGATTAATGTCTCAACTTTTATTTTAATTTTTTGTATATTAACATACAAACTTACATTGTGTGAGGTTAGACAACATCATATTTGCTATGCTGCGTCTGTAGGCTGTGTGAAAACATATGTACTTTTGTTTTCATGAATGTCCATTTCTATGATAATCCAGGGCCAGTTGTTCAAAGGTAGTCTGATTGGATTATAGTAATCGTATTGGATCAAATTTTGAAAATGGGTTGTCCAAAAGGGAAAGGATTGGATTACATGATCCGATCCTTGTTTTAATCTGGATCAAACCTTTAGTTTGTATTGTTCTAAACTCTTCAGTAGGATTTGGATTACATTGATCCACAAAAATAGGATTGTCCTGATCCCAACAGGGGGTATCATTTAGTGTATTTACCTTTATTTATGTTCTGCACTTGACTTTTTTAACCATTGCAGTGATAAAAAAGACAATGTAGATATAAGCAACTAATGAGGCCTTACAGTAAAGTAAAGTAAAAATACAACGATCTTCTTTGTGTCTGTGCAGGTGAATTTCTGAGCAAGTAATGACCACAAGTCCCGTTCTAAAAGGTAAAGTGTATCATCTCAGTCTCAGTGCAATTTCATGATATACAGCTCATATTGTGTCATTGAATTTCATGACTGTCTCTACTCTGTGCAGATGTCGTTGCCTATGTTGATGTGTGGTCATCTGACAAAACAGCAAACTGCTCAAAACCATTCGTTCAGCAGCTACAGGAAATGGGAGCTCAGGTAAGGCCACAGACTCAAAAAAAAGTATGACTTTAAAATTTCTGAATAAGGATGAGATTTGTAAACCAAGTGTCTTTTTTTAACAGGTATCAAAAACATTCAATAAACAAGTCACACATGTCGTGTTCAAGAACGGTCACTTAGCATCGTGGATGAAAGCGCAGAAAAGCGACGTGAAGCTGGTTTCTGTTCTCTGGGTCAGCAGGTAATAAACACGCAGAGAGTTTTAACATTTTTCCAATCCACTGCAGTGTATTATGAGCATAATATTTCCTTAATAAATGATGATGTCGTGCAGGTGTTACGAGGATGGTGTACGCGCAGATGAGGAGTTGTATCCAGCCTTAAATGAGGAGAGCAATCCGGTGGTGAAGTACAAGAAAGTGAGTGCAGCCAGGTATCATCACACATACAGCTGATGTTGTAAAAGATCTGTAACATTAGAATTCATGTTTTTTCATCGGCATTTTTATTCTTACCCTGGCAGACATTAAACCAGTGATAGTGCAAATGTTTACAGTACGTCTTTGCACTTCGTTTACGCTCAGCATGCTTTCTTACAAATTAATTTATCCTGATGAGAAGTTGGGACTCCAAGATTATAGTTGGAATTCAGTGACATCTGAATTCTGTTTTTCTTTCTTTGAATTTTGACACCCAAGTCAGAATTTTTGGCTTTTTTCCTTAAATGTCTGAGAAAGATGTTAAAATTCGGTAAGCTCAGAATTCCGATTTCTCTTGAGATACCTAACGAATATTATTTAAAGGAAAAAGTGAGAAACCCACTATGAAATTCTGAGATTACAGTCTGGTTCCAAAATTATGTATTTTTCACTCAAAATTCTGAATCCACCAAGGAAATCTATGAACTAAGAGTTCTGAAAAAATTAAAGAATCCTTCTTATCTCAAAATTCTGACCTAAACTTTTGAATTCTGACATTATTCACAGAAAGCTGACTTCAGTCTAATAATTCAGAGACTTAAATTAAAATTTTATGATGTTTTCCAAACTTTTTGCCATTTATAACAGTGAAACATGAGATTGAGGAAATTTTACTGCTATGATTTATTCAGTCCTGTCACTCCGACCTTTGACCTCAGAAAACATAAAGGTTGAATCAAATAGATTTTGTCCCTGAAGTTATTCAGTGCTGCATGACAATGACTTGAGAGCACTGCTCCTGATTCTGTGCAGTCACGCTCGCTGTCAGTATTGAAACATTCACAAAACAGAGCCAATTCATTCAAAGAAACTCATTTATTTCAAAAAGTTTTAACTACAGTCGAGGTGATGAAAAGCTGAGGTCTATCTTAAGTGCCGAGGTCGTGTATTGCAAAGTTGACACATCATCTATTCGAACTTTTCTGTCTCTTTCTGTGTAGCATCGCTGCATGCAGCCAAAAGATTCTCCAGAGAGGACGCCGGAAAACGACAGACGCATGAAAAGAAAACTGGACAAGATGATGAAAGACCTGCAGCCCAAACAGTTATTAGGTAAGACTTAATCCCACCTGTCAGAAACTTTCAGAAACAACAGTTTGCAGTGTGATGACCGTAACTGTTTTATCCACAGATACGGATGTGTCACCCATCATCATCGACGAGGAGAACAGGATCATTTATAGTCCGGGGTTGAAAAGATCGGCTTACATGGCGCAGCGTTTGAAAGACATGAAGGAGAAACATGAATGCATCTCACCCACAGGTTTGTTACGCTGCAGTTTTTTCAGGCTGAGTGACTAAAATATTTCATCACTTTTCAACATTGAACACTCAAACTCCTTTTTGTGGTTTTGTTTCAGCGTCACAGATGTCTGAACCCTGCTCACCCTCTGAGCTGAAGCCGTCTCTGGGGGGAACACCGACGGTCTTCAAATTAATGTGTAAGACAATAATGCTGCACATAAATACATCACTTTGTTGCTTTGCATCCTGAAAAGATGTCACTGCTATCAAAGCCAAACATTTAGTCCTCACAGAGAGCAAACCGATATTAGAACTAGGGCTGAAAGATATGTCATTATTGTATCAGTATCTAGATATGAACATTCAAAATATGAATCAATAGTGTCAAAAACATCAACAATATAGATTTTCTCTGCTCATTCTGGCAGTTGCTTGATTATTGGTGACCTTCTGTTTGAATAGATGACTGACGGTGAGTTTTAATCAATAAACCACACTTTCCACATCCTGTTGTATTATGCTTTTATTTTTCTGAAAAATGCTGAGCTCAAAGTCATATTATATCAAATTGATTTTGAGATTTCTGGCATTAATATCGAGATTTGAAATTTTGTCTGTATCGTTCAGCCTAATTAAAACCTTGTGTTTTATTTTTTCTTCGACACAGACGACCAATCAGATGATGATCCCAGTGCCTCTGCTGCTGAACCCGGCTACTCACCTGATAAAGGGGAGGGAAGAACAAAGGTTGATACCACAGTCTCTGAAAAACCTTGGCTGTCACCCTGCCGTGATGTGCACAAGCGGATTCAGAGCCCGAGTCTTAAAAGTCTTAACAAGAAGGACAGTGATACACCAATACAGGTCAAAGGAACAAGTGCAAAAGACTCTGACTTTTTGGAGGAAGGGGAACAAGTAGGGGTTAGACAGAAAAAAACAAGGCAGAGCTCAGTTAGAAAAAAGTGTGCAGAAAAACAAATGCCTCAAACGGCTGAGGGATCGGAAACGTCTAAGAATGTTCAGAAAGAAAAGAGACAATCGGAGGTGAAACTTCTCAGCCGGTCGCCCGATAAATCTAAAAAGGGAAAACTGAAAGCTGCTAAAACCTGCACAGAGACTAAGACTCATTCTCTTTCTGACACACTGGATTGTCCTAGTTACCCCCCATCACCTGTGGCAGCATCAGGTGATGTTTCAGTTAAGCCCTCAAAAGAGTCTTCATTTCAAAAAGCACCCAGACGACCCAGACAGTCACTCTCTTCCTTGGTACGACCTTTCACTGTGCCTACTCGCACTAAAAGTGCTACCTCTACCTCAGCTGATGGGGATGATGACACATTTGAGGACTTTTTCTCCCCGGCTAACCTCAAACAGGGGTCGCAAACACCTGTTGTAGCAACTCGACCTGTAGGAAGGGCTCCTTCTTTTGAGCTTCCCTTTGACCTGGGCACTGAAACAAACAAGAAAAAAACACAGAGAAGAAGTGAGAGCATCTCATCTGAAGCTAACAGCAAAAAGAAGAGGAAACTGGAAGAAGGTCAAAGTGGAAAGCAGACGAGTGAGACGCAAAGTCACCCACAACTGGATGTTAAAGAATCTCTACCTCCTTCGGATGCTTCGACAGCAGAAGTCAAACCTGTGGAAAAAAAGCAGAGAAGACGCACTTTGCCAGTTACAAGAACTGAGAAAGCTTCAAGTGCTGAAGTAAAAAAGAAGAGGGCTTCAAAATCGGAGCAGGCGGCGACAGTGACAGAAGCGAACACAGAGTCAGAGCAGCAGGAAAACTCTGCTGACAGTGTTTTTACTCATGTGAAAAGTGAGTAATGAAACAGGCTCAACTGATCAAGTGAAAGTGTAAAAGTGTGAAATTATTTTATAAAATTTGATCTCCTACAAGAGCAAAAGTTTCCCATAATGTTGTGCTGCCTGTTTATGGAGTTTACAAATTAATATATGGAGTGAATGCTTGATTGCCAAACAAACACTGTGATATATTTTAGTCTATGAAAGCATTTATTTTATTTTTGGATGTGCAGGGAATATACGAAACAAGAATAAAGAAACATTCCTGATATTAATGAGCCCATTTCTATGGAACCATCATTTTTGTGTGTCTAATCTGTGAAACTAGGGCACAGTTCTGTGTTACATCCTAAATTTGAGGTGGGTATTTGTTATTATCAGGAACTTGAATCGCTTTAAGTGTGTGTCTGAACACTTGTGGGTGAAAAAACAGGAAGTTTCTAAGTGGAAAACCTTCAATTTTGACTGACTTTACAAATGGAGCAAAGCTTTTATCTAATAGGAACCTTACAAGATGTAGTTGTGGTTTGCATTTTCAAAGCCCTGAAGTAAACCGAGTTGCCGTTTTCAGTTATGTGCTTTGACTTATAATGACATTTAAATGAAGGATTGCACCTTTAATTCAATGCAGCATGAGTTTATAGTGTGTGAGTTTATGATAAGCTGAAGCAAAGTGCAATCACTGATAGCAGCAGTTTGTTTGTAAGTGTTTCGTAAACATGTAAAGTCTTATGTTTGTGTCTCCGCTCAGCTGTGAATGTAACAGCAGATGTGAGCATGCTTGAACACACACACACACACATAAACACACACACAATCATCCTTGCCTGCTGTGTGATAACTTGAGTGACACCCCCCCCCTTCCACTGTTTTCAATTATCTTCTTGTTTGCGTCGTAGGTAGAGGAAATGAATGTACAGTAGCAGCTGCTTTAAAAGAGATCCCCTCTGAAGGAGAAGATAATCCTACAAAGAGCGGCAGCGTGAGAGGGCAAAAAATGGTCAACAGAACAACGGTAAGAGGAATTATTGATTGTTATAAGCCGATTTAAAATGTGCTGTCATGTAATTAAGCAGCAGCTTGGGTTGAATTTGAAGATTTTTTTTCTGCATGTATTGAATTATGAAGTGACATTTCCTGCAGTGTGGAAGAAATGAGCTGAAAAACAGAAAGCTGTGAGTACAATGTCACCAATAAGAAGCTTAATTGTTGCTTAAATGTACTGCTGGGATATTAAGTGACAGCTTTGATTGCAAGTCTTTCAATTACAGATTCATGTTGATACCTAAAAGCTTTGTTTTGAAACTTGAACTTGAACTACGAACATCTTTAACCTCCTAAGATCCAAGTGTTTTTCTGTTGCACATTTTTAATTCCTCCTTGCTAGCGCTGAATGATTTATCGTTTTCTGATCGAAATCATAATTCCAAACATTGTGATCATGTGACCTGCAATTTTTTTGCTCCTGACTGACCCAGGATCTATTGTATCAGCTGTTCTACACACACACGTGCCTTGAGATTGTTGAATTGTGTTTTTCTCATTATTACTTATTTAACTTTGTTGTTTTTCTTTTTAATAGTTTTGTTTTTTTATTAATCTTTTTGAACTTAACACAATCAAGGATATTTTAAAGTTGAGAGTCAAGGATGGGTCTTTTTGCACGACAGAGGATAAGGGCCACGCTACAAAGAAAAAAAGAAGATAAATAAGTTATAATCTCACGAGGAAAAAAGTCATAAACCTACAAGAGTAAAGTGATAAACCTATGAGAATAAAGTCACAAACTTACTGACTTTTTCTCATGAGTTTGCAACTTTTTTCCTGTAAGTTTACAACTTTATTATCATAAATATTTGAGATTAATATTGTAAGTTTATTTTTTTTTCGATGATGTTTCAATGGTTTAATGTCATTTCCCGTCAAGTTTTTAAATGTTACTGTACATTGTGAATACATCACTGAAGCTTAATTTGAAGAAAATCATGAACCCAATTGAAATTGCAACATCTGCCAGAAAAATCACATTTAGATCTTTTTCTAAAATCGTTCAGTCCTACTCCTTGCTGTTTAGGATCAGTAAGACCTAAGACCTATGAAAATTTAACTTAGTCTTTGTACGGGAAGTTATGTTAAGTTACTAGTTTTTAGTTGTAGGTGTTATTGGGCATAACTACACTTTTTCTCACTGAAGTGGGTGTAAAGTTGTGATATCACCAAAAGATGACGTGGGAAGTGTCTCTAAATGTGGCTAATAGATTGAAGTTTTAAAAAAATGAAGTTTCATGGGTCTGAGAGGCAGAAATGAAAAGCCCACACATGTGGACGCCAGGTCTTAAGAGGTTAAACAAATAAAAAGTGCAACATAAATAACATACTGTGCACTAAAAATGACACCAGAGGAAAAATAAGTGATTTGAAAAAGCATGAGAGGATGAAGCCAGATTTAAAAAACAGCATTATTATGTTTTCTGTGCATTTATTTTGTGTTCTGATTGAGTTTGAAATGTATCCTCCTGCAGGTGCAGACAAAGACAAAACTCCCAGACGCTCTAGTTTTTTGTAATATAGGAAGTTTAGACGTTAACTAAACATCATAGTGGGTATCTGAGAGTGTGTGAGTGTGTGCGAGGTTCCCTTTTAAGTATTTCCTCCATAAGGTCACACACTTCCATAACTGTCGGTGTTTGACGCATCTCGAACAAGAGGTTGTGTCTGGTCCCGAGGGTTTCCTGTGTTTTTTCGCCCTGTGATGGTAGTGTACGACTTCCTCGCCAGTGAAACGCACCTGGGCTGTGTTTTCGTTACGCTGGAAACCTCAATGAGCTGGAAAAAAAAAAGAGACACAAACATGACGTCACCTCCTGAAAAGATCTGAGATGGTTTGACTCCGCTGTAGCCTGATTTTAGAGATGATGTAGTTGTTCTCTTAGTTCTGGAAAGATCTTGATGAAAGATGGGTTTAAGAGAGAGAGGTAAACGCAGGCATCCATGACGAGTGGTCTGAGGTCACACCTGCTTTAAAGAAAGACGACTTTGAAAGAGTGTCAACACTGAAATATTTTATGGCACTTGACTTTCACTGAATATGGAGAAAATCTGGAGTGACAGTTTAGACATTTAGAGCTTAAAACAGATAACCTGTTTTTTTCTACTTTTGTTTAATATTCCAATATTCTCACTTTAATGTGAACAAGGACAACTTTAACGACCAAATTCACAACCTGCACTGAAACTTAAGGAATCATTTGAGTCATTTTTAAATGCTTACACGTATTTTAAACATGGATATAAAATAAAAATGCCGGATGTTTTTACTTAACGTATGTAAATTCATTATCCCTGCTATCAACAAATCAGAAAGAAGGGGGTTTTGCGGTGCAGGGAGCCTTAAAGAGACAGCAGCTACAATTAAGTGTTTTCTAAAACATCAGTGAGAGAAAAATAAAGATTTTTGGGGCTGTTAATCTTTTCAAGCTACTTTGGAAGGCTTGCAAAAACATTACCCCTTCATGATGAACGCACAAGATTTAAAGCGGATGCTAAAGACACGAGCTCTTTCCCTCTTCCCCCTATCTGTAACTTGCTTTTAGGTCTTTATTTGGGAAAATAAGTGGAATATTTTAGCACTTTTGCAACAGAAATGACACCACAAAGAGCCTCACTAACTGTGTGAGGATAACTTTTTAGATTTCTGTGTTTCACCTAAAAATAGACTTTAATTAAAGAATGAGGCAGTTATTACTCTAATGCATTCATGAATTCATCAGTCTGAAAATCAGATGACCTCCCATTTCTTGGATGAACCTAAACCTTTTTTTGGAACCAGAAGTGATGAATATGTTGAAATGACGGCAAGAAACTCACACTTATAATGCCCTGAAAGGTGGCGCAGAATATATAAACATAATTAAAAGTGATAAAGTGATGCAAAAACAAAAAATAAACCTACTCTTATATCGCATTGAGACAGTTAAACTTCTTCTTATAGTCTGTTTTTGTAGTCATAATGGTTGTGCAAGCACTTATTAATTAGCCTAATGATGTTCGCCTGCAAACCTGTGTCAAAATATCTGCATATATTTCCCCATGGTCCGACATGAAATAGATTAAATTATTAAAAGACAACACTCTGGTTTGTTTGCATCAGAAATTTCCTGCCAGTTATTCAAATTATGGAAACATAAAATACCCCATTTCCCATTAGTTTACTCTTTACAAGCAATCAAGGTATTGTTTCTGTCCTTTTGTTATGCTGAAATAAGACAGGAGCTCCCAGGAGATTTGAAAGCTCATTATTTCAATCCACTTTGGTTTTAATGTAATGAGCTCAAACTAATGCCTCATATGACAGTACTAGATTAAATCAGTTGATTTTTGTTTATACAGGCTTTTCTATATAGTTTTATGTATCCTTTTATTATCAAAGGAAGAATCAGAGTCAGAAAATGCTGCATTGAATCACAGGTTACAGATCCTAACAGGAGCTGTAACATATTTTCAGGCAATCAGCGGCTCTTTTTTTACGGTATCGGCAGCTCACAGCTTTTACAGAGACTCTTGATCTGCCTCTCACTTTGATTTTCTGAAAGCCACCTTATTCAGTCTGCGCTGAGGAGCAGCCATCAAGGAGACGCAATCATACTGTGAAGAATTTTCCTCATTTGTGCTGTGAGCCCTGGAACTCAGAGTCCATGCTGCTGTTCACACCAGCTCTTTGTCAGAGCTTCATTACGTGCGTCTCATTCTTCAGCTCCTGTTTTCTTGAGCTGCTGCCAGAACATGTTCGCTGCATAAAGTCTCCTTTACAGAAGCTGGCCATGTTTTGAGTCGTTCGACTTGGCGTGAAAGACTTCAAATCTTTCTTCTACCTTTCTGTCCTGTAGCAGACGTTAACCCTGTTGGGGATCATTTAGAAACTTGAATATCAAACATTTTTCTATGAGGGGGACTTCTGTACAGACAATCTGCAGCTTGTGTTTGATGGAAAGAAGCTCAGTGACTTCACTGTGTACTGATCAGCTGTGGTGTGATATTTGACCACTGAGGGAGGAGCTGGCACCACTTCGCCGTGCTGGCCTTGACC
Organism: Thalassoma bifasciatum; assembly: GCA_008086565.1. Lineage (NCBI taxonomy): Eukaryota > Metazoa > Chordata > Actinopteri > Labriformes > Labridae > Thalassoma > Thalassoma bifasciatum. The sequence goes on along the minus strand of RPOG01002107.1, from coordinate 73,016 downwards.
TCCAATTTCCAGCTTTATGGGCAGGTGACAGAGTGTGTCATGGAAGCGCTGGGTTTGTAATTGCTGCTCAGGCTCTAGTGTGGATGAAATCTTTCTGATATATGGCCAAAATGTGGTGCTGCATGCGCCGGTCTACGGGTTACAGATTTATAGTTCCATCACAGCGGCTCTGCGTCAATTTCTCTCAGCGATGGCCATGGACTTTGTTTCTCCTTTGGCTTCTTTTCCATATTTCCAAGAGGGTTTTTGAAGGTGCAGGTGTCTGGATGTTGAAAAATGATCCTTTTACCTGTTCAGAGCTGTATTATTCATGAGATAGCTCGACATGCTTTCTATTTCCTGCGGCGTCTGTGGCCTTTTTTATTGTATATACTGCGTTTTCTTTGGCATCGTAAAAGTGTAGATTTGTTTTAATGCAGGAATCCCAGATTAAAAGCTTTTTCCTGCTTCTTTGACACAAGCAAAGCACAATCAAAGACTCCACTGCTGCTTCACTCGGATGTGTGAAAAGTAACACAACACAATGTGAGGTTTATAACAACTCCTGGAAAATCGAGGAGGTGTGAACGCATTAAACAAGCTTTAAATAACTAGAAAAACATGTTGCTAATGCTGCATTGATTTCCACCTTTGTTTTCCAGTGCCTGGAGGTGTTACAGCTTTGTTCTTTATCCTGCAGCCACAGAAAAATGAAGACAAATATGCTTTTCTCTAGTTTTACAAATCATAGCTTTTGTGTGGAAAAAAAATGAAGTTCTTTCACCTCCCAGTTAGAAAAACTCCCATTTTAGTTTTTCTATTTGCAGGAAATAAAAACTAATTTAGATACAAACACATATTGTGCATTTTAGACATTTGGTAACACAAAAAAAATTGAACAATGCCACAAAAGTGTCGAAATTTTCACTTTCAATCAGAAAACCTTTCTGAGTTCAGGAATCAATATTTGCAGCTTTCATGTTTCTCATCACGTTCACACAGAAATCCTGCGGCTTGTCTGTGTTTGATGGATGTCGGAAGGTCACTGCGATCATTTATTAGAATAAAAGGGGTCCGTGTTGATGCCAGACAACATCTGATTTTTGAGATTTTTTTACAGCAGTCTCAGAGCTGTATGTTGATCCACCTTCCCATGTGCATTTTGGTGAAAAAGAATTTTCTTTAAAACACTCTGACCTCGTCACAAATTGTGTCTTTCTGTTTATTTCAGTCTATGAGAACTCTGGTAATGACCAGCATGTCTACAGAGTAAGTACTCAAAACTTTCAATCTTTACTTTTGTTACTTTTGGTTCAAAATGCACTGAAAACCAAGGAAAACCGAGCTCTGATCTGATGACTTGAGTTTGATTCTTTCTCTTCTTGCAGGAAGCAGGAAACAGTCGATCAGGTGGTGAAGTCTCTGGGTGGTTTTTCAATTGTTGACCAAGTGTGTGAGAGCACAACTCATGTGGTGTCTGGAGGTCACAGGAGGACTCTCAATATTCTTTTAGGCATCGCTCGAGGCTGCTGGATCCTCTCCTTTGAATGGGTGCTTACTTTTTTATCTTCATGATACTTTTCTACATCCCTACATTCATCTGTTTGAGCGATTTCTGACTGTTTTTTTTCTGAAATAGATTCTCTGGTGTTTGGAGCAGCGTCAGTGGATTGCAGAGGAGCCGTATGAACTCTCAGACCAGTTTCCTGCAGCACAGGTCAGTACCAGTGTGAGAAGTTTAAGTGGCAGCAACAACCCAAAAGTCAACAGCATTAAACTTCACTATAAACCTAACTCCATCAAAAATACTGGAGGATAAGTAAAAGTATTGATTTCGGTCGTAGTAACTCCAGTAATCAGTTACTCTCCAGCCCCATGAGCTCCCTTTCTCACCAAAACCTAATAAAGGCCTGTGAAACCAGAGTCGAGGAAGTTCAACGGAAACCTGTCAATTTTTATTGCCCGTCATCCATTTTCTGTCTTGCTTGTTTTTCCTGAAGCATCCTGTGTGAACTGGGAATGTTGCCTCTTCCTGAACTCGTCATTTATGAATCCCTGTCGCCGCGAGGGAAGGCACAAGCGGTCGTGATGCAGACAAATGACAACGCATTTCCTCTTGTAGTTACATGATGTCTTTTGTTGTGACAGACAAAGCATTTTGATGTCCCTGTGGCGGTTTATCATGAGTGTAACTAGGAATAACCAGAACACACGCTGCTCTGTCTTCTTGAACAGTGCTTTAAAAGCCCACTGTTGCCTTGAGCTCAATATTCAGCTCAGTATTAACAGGAGAAAATGATTGGAAGTTTAAAAACTGGAGCCTTCGATACACGTGTGTAGACTCTTACTCCACTCCTTCTTTTATTTATTCTCTGAGTAAAAATTCCCTGCATAAACCAACAAACACTGTGGTGTAGGATTCCCAACGTGTCAAGTTTTGCAGCTCAGTTTGCTCTTGTTTTGCACCTGATTGAGAGAATGAACTGTCGGCATCTCTACTTCCTGCTGCACTGTGCAATCTCACTTCTGTCAGGAGCTTTAGTCTGGACAAAGTTGTGTGCAAGGATTTAGTCTCTTACAGCCACTGCCTTACTCACTTCTCTCCTATTTGTAACAAAAATTCAACTTTCATGGTAATATTTACAGATTACTTGTTTTTGAGTTATTCTTTTAGTCTCAAAAAAGTTGCTGAAGAGTTTGAAGGAGACAAAATCAACTCTCAGGAGATTATCAAATCACACAAACCTGGAGAGAGGAATGCATTTCCCTCTTTTGAGACTCATTTGCACATAAGGGGGACAATATTGACCCACTTGAATGTAGAAACAGTAATTCAATGTAGTGTTAGTGCATTGTTAATCAGAAGCCGTCTTGTTGTCTTATTTGCACAGATTGAAAGCTGCTCTTTATTGTGAATCAAACTGTTTATGAGCTTAAAAGCAAAAAACAAAGCAACTTTGTCGAGTTTTGGGAGCTCTTTAATTGGTCTGGAAATGGTACAAAACACCAAATGACAACTATGATAACCTGGCATTTGTTCTGTTGTATACATGTCATGGTTTTAGTGCAGAGCAGGAAGAAAAAAGCTCAGTAGTTCAGGCTTAAGTCCTGCCCCTCTCTGGTTGAGTTTAACACCAAATGTCACAAACTAAAAATACAGTAAATGTAAATCCACTCTTCCTCACTGATGCAGAAAGGAAATATAAATAAAAGCAAAACATCACCACGTGTTAGCAAAAGAAATGTAACTGTAAGCTGATTTGCACAGGACACCTCTTAGTTTATGTGCAATGAAATCGCCTTCAGGTTCTGTAACAAATCTCCAACTTTATAAAAATGTTAAATATCTGACTAAAAAAATCTACATATAAATTAAACAACAAATACTTACATAGACTCTCTACAGAGAAAATATTCGGTCATTTTTACACTTTTACAGTTCTAACACCAAATTTTCCAAAACACATGTAACAAATACTTTACTCCAGTTGTTTGTCTGCATGTTGTACCTCACCCCCCATCTTAAAATTGATGCGTTTGCTTCCTTTTCACATTTGCTATTGTTTCTCCCGTCTGGTTAGCAAAGGTGTTATTACACAACAATATGACATAACCAGTATTTACCCTCTCAAAGCACAGTTAAAGATATTTTCAATTGAAATATATTCATGATAGTCCACAATTTACAGAAACCACAAAGTGAAAAAAAAATTCTGGTAAAATAAAAAACGTCTGAAGTGCTTTGGATCCCTGGAAAGTTTTTTTTCCTTTTTTTTTTTTGGTGGAGTTGTTCATCGTTGTGTGTGGAGCAGAATTCCCTTCAGATTACGTGTAATCTGAGAGTTTAGTTTCAAAGGGAACCTGAGAAGTCTGCAGGTCTGATCATCATCATGGTGGACTGCAGCGAGTAGCCCGAGCCTTTCCAGTAGTACCATTTGACTCCGTTGAAGCGATTTGAGTTTTGGCCTTGTTGATAATACATGCCGTTCAAATTAGACGGACCGCAGGCGTCGAACCACCAACCTGCAACATCAGAGCAAACATTTTCAGTTATAAAGTTGTTTATTGGAGCATTTTGCAGAATAAAAGGAACAGGATGGCAGTAATACTTGGAGAATAATCTCACAAATTTGAGAGGATGATATTCAAATTTGAAATTTTAAAGCAGAGAATTTATAAGTCAACATTTATGAAGCCACAAGTAATAATAAAGTTGCAAATTTGTTGGAAAACAGTTGAAAGTTTTTGAGTTGAAATGTGAGGGAGTTGCATGTTGGGGAGTTTTTAAAGGGGAAAGTTTAAGAGGACAAGTGGCAAATTTGTGAGAAGTTCATTGATTTTTTTTGGTAAGAATTGGCATATTTGTGAGGAAAAGGACTCAAGTTTGTGATTCTCAACTTTCAAGTTTGTGAGATTTTAAAGTTGAGAGCATATGTGTGGAAAAACAGGAGGATATTTCAGAAGCAACTGGCACATTTTTGAGAATGAAGTCGTTGAATCAGCTTTTAAAGTGGTTTATTTTTTGGAAAAGGACAGATATGTTTGATATTAAATTTGAATGTTTGGGTGTTTTCAAAGAGCAAATTCATGAGGAACAGTGGCAAATTTGCGAGAAATTTAGTGGCAGTTTTTTTCAAGAAAGAATTGGCTTATTTGTGATTCTCAACTTTCAAGTTTGTGAGACTTTAAAGTGGAAGGTCTGTGAGAGGAAAGTAGAAAATTGGCAAAAACAGGAGCATATTTCAGGAGCCATCTGCCACAGTTTTCAGAATGAAGTCGCTGATTTGTGCAAAAAAAGAAAAGCAGATGTGTGATTTTCAAGTTGTACATTTTGTGAGATTTCAAAGTGGCAAAATTGTAAGACTTTTGTGGCAATTGCAGCAAATAGGATTTGCTTGGAGTGCAGCAAAGAGAGCGACAGGTTTCTGTAGATGGGGTTACACTGTTAGTCTAAATATAATATCGATAAAAGATAGAGAACAGAATTGCGTCTGAAACCAAGATGGGGATTACTTTCTCTTAAGAAGAAAAACCTCAACAGGTGTTTAAAATTGAAGCATAATTAAGAAACAACAGGAGATCATTGTATTCATTAAGTTTCCAAATGGATTTGTTAAACCAACCAGGTACCAGAAGTGATTCTCACATGGTAACCCATTTTTAAGAAAGGATTATCTTTTTAAATTAACACGTGATTTCACATGAAAATCCACCATTAAAAACTTGAAGCTGAGCTGAACTCCACCGAGATAACTCTGGAGGTTTTCATCTTACGTATGCACATACATTGTCTTTGAAACAGGGATCCTTTGAAGCTACTTAAGCTCAGCGCATGAATTAAAACTGAGGCTGTAAAACAAAACCTTTGAAGTTAAAAAGCGGCAAGACAAGCTGCATATAAAGAAGATGGTGTTCAGACGTTGTTGAGCTCAAAATCAATTCAGGAGCTGTAACAGTTTTGTGGTTTTCATGTAATTAAAGAGTACACTAATTTACCTGTACTGTTATAAAAGGATCTAAATTAATGCAGCGATTTAACCTTCATTACGTTGATTAACACGGTTTAATGCGTATGCTGGTGGTGGCTAATGGAGCTTGAAGTTAGAAAATTACAGCTCAGCCTCCTTTGATGCTGATTCAGGTGAGAAAATGTGAAAAGGTGGCGCTTCGTGAGTCTCCTCTGCTTTTAGGAGTACTCCTTACAAGCTGTAAAAACGGTTAAAAACTGGTAAAACTCCCCTTTACGGCCAGAATAAGTGGTTGATCTAATCAAAAGGCATCATATTAACAGTTTTATTCAATAATCTTTATGTCATTTCACAACATCCTTAAAAAGTCTTAACCCTCTGATGCATGAATTATGAAAGTTAGTGTCAGGATTTTTCCCTTGAGTGTTTTATTTGTCTTAAGTTATGAAAAAAAGTTTTCCTTTCCTTTTCAGATTCAACTTAAAACACTGTGAACTTAATGTAAATATGACTATTATTTTGTAATTTCATGAGTAATCTTTTTTTAATGCTTTTCAAAACATTTGAACTCTCTTTCATCCATTTTAACACTGGATAATTTATCTTTATTACCCTGTTTAACCCTCAAATGTCTGTCTAAAAAGAATTGAAAACAATTTTTCAGGCCTTAAGAAGAATAAAAATATCCTGACACAGACTAATATGAATTTCCACCACATGAACCATTGAATTTAGGAGTAAATAATTTTTAAATAGGTGTCCATACATTATTGTTACATTAAAATGTTATATTCTAGTCTTAAATAAATGACTCAAAGGTCTTAAATTTGTCAGGGCAGGATTTGTTTAAGTTTTATTGGTTTTGTTTTTTTAAAGGGACTTTTCGAGAAGATTTAGAGTGAAAACTGTCTTAAAAGCTGCTGATATAATTTATCTGCATCCTAGTGCCTGTAACTATGGGCCACTGTTTTCACTTTTACATACAGATATTAACCAATAAGCAACTTAATGTTCAAAAAACAAACAAAAAGTAAACTTGAATGAGTCCCATTAAGTGACTATTGCTTTTATTCGGTTGTAATGCAACAGGGCCCCTAGACCTTCGACCATATTTATGTTTTTTTGGTCTTAAATTTCATTCAAAGTGGCATTAAAAAGGTCTTGAAAAGTCTTGCAGATACCCTGTTTCATGAAATTGACCTGATTTCTAATTGTAAATGATTGAAAACGTGGTTTCAAATTCCTAATGACAGATCCTGCCTTACTCTGTTTACTGGATTCGTGCCCCTCGGTCACAATCGAGCATAATGCACAAATGGAGTCCCCTGTGGGAGACCCCTCATGGGAAAAAAGGGATAGGGTAAGAGCTTTCATGCTTTCGTGCTCACTTGGCAGACCCTGATTCAGAGCGAGACAAACTTCTGGCAGCAGAGTCACTTTGAGCGGAATGGAGGAGGACTTCTAAACAACGAGAGGAGAGAGGGAAAAGCTCTGTTCCCAGGCTATTAATGTCAGCTATTGTAGGAGCTGAATTCCCCAATGAGTTTATCAGTGATTAACTCGGAGCTAATTGTGCTCTTTGACCTGCCTACAAAAGTAAGAGAGCGCGAAAAAATGCTCTTGAAGATTTTCAGGGGGAGTGCCAAGATTTCCTTTGAGTGGGAATTCGCTTTCCAGCAAGTGCCATGACAAGTTGACATGTAGTTTTTTTTTTATTTTTTGACGTGCAAATATGAAACCTTTAAGAATTTGTTCCTTACCCCCTGTCGTCAGTTGCGAACATTTGCAAACACATCTGTCGTTGTCTGCATCCTTTGTACTGAAATCACTTCCCGGCTGCCCGATGCTGCTTATTTTGCCTGCTGTTCCACTGAAGCCTTTAAGGTGTATCCTGTGTGATGGGAAAAAAAAGAAAAATGAAGGAAGAGGAGGAGGAAGTCTGTAATAGCTGTTCCTCAAAAGGCAGCATCCTACACATTTTTACACTTCTGAGGCCACAGCTTCACTTCTCTTCGTCTAAAATAGGATCTTACAGAAGAAAGTTTGAGCTATTTGCATTACACTTGCATTCTTATGAAGCTCTTGTGATTTTTCCACGATTTCCAAGATCCTCTCACTCAAATTTTTGAACAAACTCTTGACCTGGTATGTCTGATATTTGAGCTTTTTCTGATTACTAAGCTGAATACTGAGCTAAAGGTCGAATTGGTCATAGCAAAGTCGACTTAAGACCTGAATAGGACTGTGTGGAGCATTTCAAGGTCTGATTGAGAAATTCAAAAGAAGGACTCGTTCCACTCCTAAAATCGGCTTAGGTTGGAGGAAAAAATACCCCTGAAGGTTGTGTTTTTGCCAAGAGGTGCTGACACTCCCCTTGAAATCCAAGACATTTCATCTATTTCCTATTTTCAAACACTATCTGGCTTTATTTTCTTTGGGGTGATGCCAGGACATTCATATCAGGCAGACATGCAGAAAAGATGGAGCTTCTTCCGTTTGTCTGGTGTCAACCTTTGAGATCATGGGATGAGTGTTTGCAAAGATGTTTTTTTGAGAGATTAAGATGTGCAACGTCGAGCAGGGATAGGAATAAACACGAGCTGCATGAGTTAAATTCAGTGGAAAATGACCACCATAGCTGTGTTTCCTCCAACACTGTCTCATCATCACTGTCGCTCAACTAATTGTAGAGAATGAGTCTAATTCCACCTCATTATTCCACCTCATTATTCCCTCAAATTGAACCACTTACAAACCAGGTGCAGGCTACTATTCTGATGCGAGTGTTGGCGAAATGATGCTATGATTGAACAACTCCAAACTTCATCACAGATCTTCTAAAATTGACCCTTGAGAAATGTTTTGTACTCATTCATCTCATTAACATACAGTATAAATCGTGCATGAAGCCTCAGAGATGTTACCAACTTTCTGGAAAGAGTTTCCAACGATGGCAGTTTACATAATGGAAATCAATGACTAATTTGAAGCTAATTTAGAGGCCGGAAAGAGGTCAAGGACTAGCTGCTCTGCTCCGTCTATGACTCAACTCGTGGAATAGTTATTAAAAAAATGTTCAACTTTTTTTTCTGGCACACTCACAAACAAGGTGAAGAGACCAAATCGTTTCTATACCAGAGTATAAACAGCTTTGAATATGGGCATTTGGAGTGTTGTTGAATCACACATCCTGTGCACAGAGGCTACAAAAAACTGTGGCTGTAAGTTTTGAGTATGCTGCCAGAGGCATTGGTTTCAAAGCAGTTAGCTGTAAATATTTCATAGTGATTCACGGTAAACTTATAGGCACTTTCTGTACATACTTTGCAGTTAATAACAGTAAAACTACAGCTTTTTACTGTAACTTTCCAGCGTAGAGATATCAGTTACTGTTAAACTTGTATCAGAATATACTGTAAGATCTTTATAGTCCTTTATTTCACAATATCTTAATCATGCGCAATACTTAAATCTTTCATTCTGACAAGTGCAAATGCATCTAACTTGCTGTTTATACAGAAATCGAGTGTTAAAACGAAACAAATATTGGCTTTTTTATTTTAATGACTATATTTAACTTAATGTTAAACTTATTTTGCATACATTCTTACTCTTTATTTTTTGCTTTTACTCTTACCTATACTTTGCTCTTGTTCATGTGTGTACTTATTATTTATTAGGCTTGAATTGTTGACTTTAGTGTCCATATTTCTCAGTTAATTATAGTAAAGTACCGCTTTTTACTGTAACTTTATGACATGGAGCTTTAAGTTACTTTTAACATTGTATGGTCATTTACTGTAGGTCATTTATTGCACATATTTTACAGTTAATTAAAATAAAACTACAACTTAACCATAACATTAGTGTACAAAGAGTTGTGAGCTGTTAATATTCCACCATAACTGATTGTAAACTCTTCAAAGTCACTCAATGTTCATATTTCTCAGATAATTACTATAAAGCTACAACTTTACATTGTAACTTTCAAGTTGACATTCAACTATTGTTTAAGCCTGGACTGTAATACAGTGATTTATCATGAAATATTTCAGTTAAATTTTATGAAATACAGGTGATATTTTACAGTGTGCTGTCATAACACTGAGCAGTCAAGGAATTTTCTGTAATCTTAACTCATTTCTCTCCCTGCAAAGTTTCCTTCTTTGTTCACTTTCGTATCCGCTCCCTTGGGGCATAAAGTCATACAAAAAGTTTTCAATTCTTTTCCCAAATTGTTTAGTACGTTTCTCTATAGATTCCAGCTTCAGTGACTCTCTTTTGTCCAGTTTCACAGGGTTTACCCTGCTAAAAAATCCAACTAAGGAGAAAGACACGGCAGTAAACATGGAACGCTGTTTCGTAATGCTTTTTTCTAAACAAAAAGAAAGTTGTCTTCATGTAGTCGACTGGAGATTTAAACATGGCAGGCAAGTTTTGTTCTTTATTCCCCCTGTTGCGCAGGAAGTGGTGATTTTTTTCTTACCAATAAACCGATTGCAGTGTTTCTAGCTCCAGTAATTTGGGAACTTGTCCTGGTTTACTCAAAAGATGCGCCAAAAAATGTATGCCAATGACGAACGAAAATGAACCGCTTGGTGGAAATAGGGCTTTTGTAGTTTAATGGCAAAGTGCGAAGTGTTTGTTTTGATGCAAAAACTCAACTACATTCATGATTTTCCCTGAGGTTTTTACACCCGTATTCTTTTTCTCCCTGTGAGAACGACTGACCTGTAATTCTGTGCCTCACTGTCCAGTGAAAAGAGGTCGTATTGAGAAAAACCAGAATTTCCCTCCCAGTCGCTCAGCTGGATCCTCAGTTTGTACGACTGTTGATTCGTCAGCCTGGAGATGAATTCATTTCCCAACCAGAATTCACCTGAAAGATCTCCAAAGCCCTGAAAAGAAACAGAAGAAACAAAGTCAGACCACGCTGCACTCATTAAAGTAAGGGTTTGAAGGTTGATTCATTTCATAAGATATAATACACTCAGCACCTACACAAAGCTTATCCAGAATGAGATGTTAATTATGAGTATGCTCTATGGCTCAGCAGCAATGTCAAGAACGCTCTCATCTATAATGATTGCTCTGAAAAGACAGATGGCATTGACCCTCTTACATTCAGCGTTCTGTTGAGTCACGTAACTCTTTTATCTGGAGATTATAGTTCGGGTTCAAACAAGTTCACTGGAATTTGAGATATGCTGGGATTGAATCTTTTGTTAAACAAGTGGCCAATAGCACAAATTACTGTAGTTCCTAAAGCGTAAAAGTCTCCTGCTGGCATCACTGTTGTTCAAAGCAGATGGTTGTTACTTCAAATGTGTTTGTTTGGAGTTGTGGTCGGTGTTTTCTTTTTCACTCTTAGAGTTTCTTCTTGGAATTGCCTTTAACAGAGAGGAACCACTGGGTCTTTGTTGCCTGCCAAAACTAAAAACTGGCCACTGTCTGGTGCTTCTGGAAAGAAAGCTGTAGCCTAGGTTTTATTTTTCAAAGGGAAGAATTTCTTCTTGATGGCGATTACCTTTTTGTACTCCTGCCACGTACGGTGAAAGTCAACACGGCCGTCAAAGCGTTTTTGTAGCACTGTCCAGCCTCCTCCTTCTGTCTCCATGTCACAGAGAGCCTTCAAACACAAAGGGAAAAAGTTGTTGTCACTTGCATCTTTACTTATTGTTATGTGAATAATTTGTTCTGACTTCGAGTCCTAATTAAACACGTTGAGTTGCAGTGAAGGGGTAAAAAAGTCAAAGTGCATCCACTGAAAAGTATCTAAGGAGATTCCAGTTTTAGCTCAAGCATGCACATCTTTAATTGAAGTCTGAGAACATTTCACTTTATCTACACCTCCAAAAGTGTGCAGTTTGTTTTTTAAGAGTTTGCTGATTGGGTTAGTGCATCCCAGTAAAGAAAATTCACTGTCCTGCGATGATTAGTGCTACTCTCTTAAAGTTTATTTTGGGGTTTTTAGGCCTTTATTGAGAGGACAGGGCAGTGGGTGGAGCAGGAAGATGGGAAAGTGAGATGGGGAATGTGTTTAACGGTTGCAAACTAGAGTAACCTCAAAGACGATTTAGCCACGAGGTCAAACTGACACCCAGAACTCCTTACAAATGTGACCTCGCATCTTTGCAACAAGATTTCACTGGTGGTGTAACCTGCATGAATAAAACACGCTTACTAACCTTCACCTCTGTTGTAGTGTTGGGTAATGTCAGCGTGTAGACTCCGCTCTTTGTGTTTCCTGACTTATAGACAGCAGCACAGTCCACAAACGGGGTCGGAGTGTCCTGCATCATCGCCGTCTTTGTCTCTGTGGAGGAAACCACAGACGTTAAACATTGAGGTTTGCATCTGTCTTCCTTTGATAAACTCCCATGAAAAGAACACGCTAATTGCTTCCGTGTCTTGACAATGAAGCATGTGGTAATTAAAAAGGTGACCGCAGCACGAGCATGCACAAAAGCCCCAATAATGAAGAACTGTGAGTGTTTGCTGCAGGAGTCTTTGATTGGATTCGTTTGTGCACATAATGTCACACTCACATACACGTCATTACACTGCAGGTGACAGAGTTTACCTCTCGCTGAGCCTGATGAGATGGTGCGGATCAGGTTGTTGACGGTGTCCAGGAGCTCCTGCTGCTGATGCTGCAGCACCGTGTTGTTAGATGAGACTCTGAGCAGCTGTTGCTCCAGCTCCCCTATGATCGCCGTCTGCCTCAGTATTAAAGTCTGAAGCTGTTCCTTTTCTTCTTTAAGCGTCTTCAGCTCCATCTGCCTCTGCTCCTCCATGTCTCCTACCTTCTTCTCCAGGAAGCTGAGAGAAAGCAGTGGATTGATAAAAGTAAATTTCATCTTTACATTTGTCTTAATCTATTTATGTTCTGAACAGGACTTGTTTTCCTCACCTGTTCTTGTCGCTCAGCTTGTTGATTTCATTTGTTTGGACAATTAGCTGTTTTTCTAGCTTGTTGGTTGTCAGGGAATTCTCCAGAAGTCTGCGCTCAAGTCTGGTTGTATGATGGATTACCTAAAAAAAAAGAAAGAAAAGTATAAAATCAAGTCAAATAAAATCAAATGCAGCTCATTACAATTTAAAGGGTTCCTACACATCCTTAAAAAGTCTGAAAAAGTCTTAAATTCATTAAAATGTTACATTCTGGTCTTAAATAAATTACTTAAAGGTCTTAAATTTGTCAGGGCAGGATTTGTTCATGTCTTTTATTGTTGTGTTTTTTGAGGGACTTTTTGAGAAGGAGACTTAGAGTGGACACTGTCTAAAAAGTTGCTGATATAAATTTTTATTTGCATCCTGGGTCACTGTTTGTACTTTTACATACAGCCATTAATCGGAGAGAATCACTTTATGTTCAATAAACAGACAAAAAGTTAACTTGAATGACTCTGATTTGATTGTAATGCAGCAAGATACCCCAACAATCGACTATATTTATGTGCTTTTGGTCTTAAATTTCATTCAAAGTGGCATTAAAAGCTCTTAAAAAGTCTTAAATTTGACTTACTAAAACTTGCAGGAACCCTGATTTATCAAACTAGTTAAAGTAATAGTCTAAACACTTTAAAATCAAGTAGATCTATAAAACTCAGTAAAATAAAACACTTATAAAAACATAAGACATGGGAGAATAGAAATACAGAAAGCATGCTGTGCTTATGCTTGATAAAAAGCCAAGGAGTATGTTCACTAAACAATCAAATATTGCTTGTTAGCACCAGGATTACTAGTTTGTTAAGCTAATTATTGATATTTTTTTGTTATGCTGACCTAAAATGTTGGTCACATGTTGTGTCTCAGCTGTAGAGAAGCTATACCCATTAGGACTGTGACTTCATTATGGCTACTGCTGTAACCAGGCGACCTATTGCTGTTAGTGAGGAGGCTCAAGGCCCGCCCCATTCCAATATGGCCCCCATTGACAATTTCCAGCTTCAAAACTCAGTTTCAGACAGATGTGTGTTGTCAAAAACACCTCTTCCATGAATCATACAGTCTGTGGTCATAAGCCTACAATCCTCTACTACCTGGATGTAAACAGGCACATTCAGCATCTGGTAGCTTGGCATGTTGTTTTTTTTTTTTTAATTAATTTTAAGGCCTTTTGATGCCTTTAATTGGTTAGAGGTGGACAGTGGATAGAAGTAGGAAAAGGGGGCGAGTGCCACAGGCTGGATTTGAACCCAGGCTACTTGCTCGAGGAGGAACCTCATGGAACTTGACCTTAACCACTTAATCATCATCACTCCAAAGCTTGGCGTGTTTCGAAAATGGAGGTAAACTTGTATGTTTTCTGTGTCTCTTTAAGACTTATACCAACACGACAGCAACAAGTAACCAGCACAAGCATGAAGATGTCAGTCAGCAAGAAGAACCAAACACCACAATTAGTAAAACAACTAGATGTTGCTTTGCTGCAGAGTTTGGTCCCAGATTCCGTTGTGGGAAAAGGAATTTTGCTGACTTTGAAGCAGTTTATGATTTTTTTTCTCACCTTCAGACTAGAAAGTTGATTGGAACTACACTCTAATTTGATGACTGGAGAATTAGTTGTGCAAAGAAAACTTTCTAAGGCATTTGAACAATTGTATCCTATACCAGAAGAAACCAAGCACAAGTCAGCTGTTTGGCATCAGCAGTGATGATTTTGCAAACTTTCATGTTGCATTCTTAACGTTGCTGCTCATCCTATATATGCATGTTCCTTAAATAGTAAAATAATCAGGCTTTTCAAAGATGACACATTTATTGCCAGGAAGCATTGCTACAGCAAAGAAATAACCTACAGAACAGAGGTTTCCTTGTTTTTTGTGCTATGGTCATAAATAGTGAGAAAGGATGGCAAAAGAGCAATGAGCAACAGTTTTCTTAAGTGACATGAAAAGCATCAACCTTTTGTCCCATCAACACACAGTTTGTTTGGATGTTATGTTCTGTTTCCCATTAGTGCATCAAGTTCAACAAAAACCCAGTTTGCACTCCTGGGGTGAACAAACACCCATTCGCAAAATGGAAATACATGGCAGCAACAACAAAGTTCCAAAACAGAACCTGAACACGGCACACATTGAAGACCTACCTGTTTTTAAAGACCCACATATTGAACTACACTCTGAGGTTGAGGACCTTGTCTCGAATTTCCCATTTTGGAGGAACTGAACTCAGCAAAAAGCAGGTTGTTTACATAGATCCCAGCTATGTCTCTCCAATGGAGCTGTTGATGTCTTTGAACAGACGGATGTGTGATTGTGACAAACTGATAGACCCCTTCTGTGGGAATACGAGTGTGCTAATAACAGGAAATGCTGTACAGTTGGCTCACATAAGGTCATTGACGTGTAGCCACAATAATAAACTGACGCACTCCTGCCTGTTTTTCCCTCTGCTTATGTTTTTAACTCTTTAAAGCTCCATTACTTTATGCAAGTTTCATGTTCACGTTCATGCAATGCAACCACTGAAAAAGCAGCGTCACATTTCATTGGTGTAATATCCATTGAAGACTTGAATAGTGCTCTGTTGCACGGCTTGTTTGCACTTTCTATCAGTTCGGACTCACCTGTGCCTCCACATTAGTCAGTTTTCGTGTTTGCTCTGCAGTTTGACTCAGCAGGTTGGTTCCAATTTCAATCATGGTCGCTGTGTGATTGTGTACAGCCGTCTGCTGGAGCTGGACCATGTCCTGTTTCATGCTGTCCTGGATGTAGTTCTCCAGCTGCAGCACAAATAAGACACAATGGGCTTTAGACAGTTTCAGGGTGAAGTTTTAAGGGTTCATGGTTGGTGTCATTATAGATTTGGACAAACACAGTCCTCCTTCTGTGCTGTCCAACACAATGCAGCGCTTTTCCAGCTTGATTGTTTTGAATAGATTTTATTTACAGACTCATACCAATCACTCAGCTGTGCTAAATGCTCGATTCTGATTGGTCGAAACACAACAACAATAGCATTTAATGCTGAAAAACAAGAGCAAGGCCAAAAACAACTAGATCACACACGTCATATCGGATCAATCTATGTAGTTAATGAAAGGAGAAACTAGTGAAGGATGTTAAAACCAAGCAGCAACCTCCGGAATTAAAATGTGAAGCACAGGCTCTAGTGCTACAAACTGGAGTTCATCCACTTATTTTTGAAGTTGTTAAACTTGCAACTATTGTCTATGTAGGGAAAATTTCCTACTATCATTCCTGGTGTTTGAGAAATCTTTATAAGACCAAGAATAGATCAACTTAACAACCTCAGGAATGATGAATACTGAACACCTGGAGTGGACTGTGAGAATTGATTTCTTATCCAAGTGTGATTTTTGTGACTTCTCCTCGGCCAAGCTATACAAACTATTTCGACTTCAGCCATCTGAGTCTCCTGAGTCTTCCTCTTGATGTCAAGCTTCCTGACATTTCCTCAACAGCCTGTATAAAAACACGTCTGTCTTAAACGACAGGTGGGCTAAAGGCCTGCCACTTTTCCTTGTCTTAAGTCGAAAAAAACTAGGTTGATTCAAGCTTCTCAATTTAGATCCTCAGTGATGGACTTCAAAACTGTTCAAGAAAAAAATGGGTGCAAATGTTGAATATTGAATATGAATATTTTCTCCTTTGTATATATTGTATATATGAGTTGATATCAATCTGAATTGATTATTATTTTATTTATCTAAAATGTTGTGATTTTTTTTTTTTTTATACTTATATTTTAATAGTTGCTTTTCTCATCTCTCCTCTCTTTGTTGGCCATGTAGGAGTAGGTAGATGGGGTTGTTGTGTTATTATGTGTTCTGTAAACTGAAAAAGTTATATTAATAAAGTACCAAAAAAAAAAAAAACATTGGATGACGCCACTGAGATTAGAGTTTGGACTCTGACTTGTTACAGGATTGATCAGGTGAGAGGGAAATTCAAACTGAGAAGTCACATAAAAGAGGATTTTACACAGGTCATTTTACACATCTGGTTTATTCAGCCATAAAGTGGGCAATAAGAGTATTATTGTAACAGAAGCACTACCAGCTGTCGTATATATGGATCTATAAGCTGCATAAATAAATAACCTTTCAATAAGTGCGTAGCATAGGAACCATACAAGAATCAATGTACAGTTTATTTTTATATTTCAGGGTCTGAGTATTTTTTTTGTGGTGCTGAATTGTTGTTTGTTGAGCAAATAGCTCCATTTTGAGAATACATTGATTTGTGAATTTGAAGTTGTATGGATAGGGATAAAGATATTGGAGGGATTTTCAAGTCAGTTGTTTCATTTTGTTTTTAGTGGATGATACTATCAGCGGCTTGTTTATCATCTGAAGTCACGACTCACAGTGTCCACTTGCTTGCATTTTTCATAGGCTGATATGTAGTAAGCAGGATTAAGTAATTAGGAAGTGATAATGCTTGTAGAATTACTTAAAGGTGAGGTGTGACCCTAATGTGACGACTTTACCCCACAGATAAACAGAGCAGAGGCTCTTAACAAGTAAAATTTGTAGTCAGTGAGCTTTTAAGTGAATAAAAACAAACAATTCACCTTGATTTAGATAATTATGTGTCTTGACTACTGAAAACATGAATAGTGCATCTGGAAAATATGCACATCTTTTCCACATGATGAAGACTGGATATAAAAAAAAAGACTGGCTTAACTTTTGGAACAGGATTATTTATGGAGAATTGGAAACAGGTTTTGAGGCAGTGACAGTCAAAAGCTGAGCTTAGATGCATCCTGTTTCCAGTGATTACTTGAGATGTTTCTGCAGTTTGAGTTAATCAGGCGTGATTTGGAAAGCATAAACTTGTCTGTGCAGATCATAGAAAAGATGATTGTACCTGTTTATCCCAATTGATGTTTATCCCCAAAAAAAGGAATTACACACAATGAGCTTGTTTTGGTTGGTTGTATAATGTTGCTGTTTTGCTCTCTATTTTTATGCAGTAAGTGGAGAAAAGCATGTTTCTGTTAACCTGACCTGGGAAGAAGTCACAGGTGAAAGAATCTGACTGTGTTTGAAATCGTCTTTTCTTCACATGCTTCAAGTTCTCAATATATGAAACCAGTCAATCTTGAGACAGTTTCTGACTCAGAGTGATGAAACACTTTTACGCTGCTGATGTTATCATACCAATCCTCTGGATCAAACGAGAAACGCAGTGACTCAAAGCGTTCATCATGTGCTCAGTGGAAGAGTTCAGGTTTCAGTTTAATCTTTACGAGACTTCTGCCTATCCACCTTACTGTATCACCAAATTTAGACCGACACCAATCATTAAGTTATTTCCTGCACAATGTTCCTGAGCGGCAATCAGGTCACACGACTCGTAAACAGGATGGATGTGTTGAGTGAGGAGTTACATCCTTCATGACGGCTCAACATCTGTGTACAACCGGACGCCAACGTCACATCAGTTATTTACTAATCAGTCGGTAAAGCAGCCCCAAAACAACCTGTCGTATTATTATTTATCCTCCTGGAGTATTTAAAGTAACAATCAGTGCTGATTTTGTTTGACTTCCTTTCATGTGTGTTTATGTTCTTGGATACACACAGGGATGTGTGCGAGGTGGAAGCTTTTCATTTTAGATTGCTGGCAGGATTTCCCATTGACAGTCAATGATCTAATCAGTTGTTTACTCTGCGTGTCTCAGAGGCGTCAGTAAGGGATGACTGTGTTCCTCATTCACATGAGAGCGCGACAACAAATCCTCTTCCTCTTTTTGTCGTCAGCTGAGAAAATCACACCCGATGGAAGTCAAGGCTGTGCACAGGTTTGAAACATTGAAGCGACGAGAAAAAGTGTTTGTGGATCAAAGGGAGACTAATTTTCTTAAGACATCCTGAGCATTTATATGCAAACAGCCTTATTCCTCTAAATTAGGCGGCAGGAATTTGTTATCTCATCATGAAGCTGATTCGTCTGTAAACTCTTTTCAGTGAGATTTGCATCCAGTTTTCATGATGAAGATTGTACATAATGATCAAAGTCAGTCACTTGCTTCCATATTCAGGTTTAAATAAAGCTGAAACATTTGTGTCTTCTAAGTAAAGAGGTGTTTTATCATTTTAACACCCACAGGTGTATTTTAATGGTACTAAATGTCGCATCATTTGCATCCTCCGCAGCTGAAATACATATTTTTCACTTTAAGACTCCAAAGCTTTTTGTAAGAATTCATCTTTTTGGTTTATCAATGAGTAGCAGCACACCTTGCTTTTGCTTTTTTCCTGCAGATATAAACACCTTTGGCACATTTGCACAGAGGCGTAGTAAAATGTCACTTGAAATAATGTGGGAATATGAATCAGACTTTCTGCTATCAGACCTCAGGAGTGTCGTAAAACATCCTGTTTTCTCACACATTGTTTTATTTCTCAATGATGAATAGGAGATTTATTTTAAGGGAGGAACTTTTCTGCTGGGAAACTTCACCCGTCGCACCTTTTTTCTGATTCTTCTTGCGTATTAATCTTCTAATTTGTAAATCAATGGTGTGAAGTCGCTCAACAAAAGAAGCACCTGAACATTTTCCATTGACACTCATATATATACACATCTCATCAATCATCACTTCTTTGCTCATTGGAAATATGTAACCACATGTTCTGCTGGACTTTGGGAAACCTTCGCTTGTGTCGTAACCAGGCTTTTGTTTCTGAAGCGGCGCTTTGGCAGCCGTCTGTGTACGAGCGCCGTTAGTTACTGAAGAGCTTCAAAGCGCCGTGCCCCCCTGAGCTCTCCCGTGGAACAGATCAGAGCCTGTTTTATGTTATGGGGCAGGAATTGAGTGATCAAGCTGTGAGATGTTCCTGTCTTGTCTGGCCCTCCTTGTGAAGTCCTCATGTGTAATTACACGCTGGAGAGGGAGAAGAAAAAGGAGGAAGAAAAGAAAGAAAGAAAGAGGTAGTTCGCTCATACAAGCGCAGGCTGAGCAGACTGAAAGGGAAACATGCGTCCCTCATGTGGACACCTGTGTGGAAGCTTTGTCACTCTTCAAAACCATTATACAACCAAGGGAGATGCTTTCTGCACAAGAACAGATCCCAAAAGCAAAAGAGAAGCAGGTTTGAAGAGAAAATGTGGCTTTCTGATGAAACTTATAGGTAAAATCAGTCTCCTGGCTGACTTCCTCTTGGAAAAATGTTATCACTCTTTTATTATTTGGCCTCTAACAGACCTCACTGTGCACACACGTGTATTTCTGAGTTCCAGGAGTTTCTATCACAAACATACAAGTGAACAAAAGCAGCTTTGCCTTTCTTACGTTAGCATGAACACAAAAGGATCTAGTATTGAGTGTGAGTCAGAACCAGCAGCTTTTTCCTGAATTTTTCCAGTCAAAAAAACATGTTTACAGTTCTTGATTTAATTCACAGATGTGACTTGAGCTGAAGGATAGAAAATTAATCAACCACAAATGTTTCCTGCTGTCCTTATTAAATGACAAGTCTAGAGGCAGAATGATGGAGCTCTGATTTTGATATTTGAGATTTATGAAGAGGTTTATTTTCCCTTCTGTTTCCTGTGGATGGATGTTTTTTTGATTATATTCATTAAATTGATCAATATTAATGTGGCGGCAGCTTAATGTGTGCAGCAAATTTCCTGAAAGGAGAGAAAACTGTTTCATATCTTCTTTTCAATATAAGTATTTTCATCATAACTTATCAAATCATATCATAACAGTACATATGTTAGTTATCTTGTGTAACCGTACACTGATAAATATAACTTCTTGTTTCAAAGTAATAAAATGACATAAAGGACTGCCTTAAAATTCTTAGTGAGGTCAAAAAATATGTTATTGCTGCTCTAACACCAGCAGAAATTATGTTGATTAAATAAGATGTATTTCGTCACATCTTGTCTTAGTTTGGTTGATTTAGACTTGTTAATTAACTTGACTTCTTAAGGTAGTTGTTTGAAATAATCAATCTGTTTTAACTCAGTTAAACTTTTTAATACTGTTAACCTTTTGTTTTTATTTATTTAAATCATGTTTGCTTGTTGACTTAACTTCTTCAGGTAGCTGTGAAACAAGTGATCTATATCACCTCAACTGAATTTGTCAGTTTTTGACGTTCAGACAGCCGGTGCCATCATATTTTCTGAGTGCAGTGGGGTCTCATTGTGTAACTTTGAGGTTAAAAGTTGAAATAGCATTCTGGGTGTAATTAGAAAGCTGTAGCTTTACTAAACAGCTGGGAGGGGATAAGGCAATAGTCAAGTTGACATACAATACTGATTGGTCATAGAATTTTAAGTTGGAATTTCTTTTGTAGTTCAGATGATACAAACTTATAATTAGGTTGGGATGGACTATGTTATAGTACCTAAGCGTATCCTTGTGACTGTGAGGGGGTGGAGGAGTGAATGATTTTCATGCCGTACATAGGCATTGAGTACGTAGAGCTGGGTTTTAATTTGTTCACTATTTGGAAAAACACTGTCTAGTTGTAGTTAATTTTAGTCAAGGGTTTTCATGTTGAAGAAAAACAGTAAAAACAGTTCAATGTTGGTTCGAGTCCTTTGCTAAAGTTCATATTACTAGGAGTAAATATGCTAAATTGAAATACTTTGAGATTTTATTATTAAACAAATAAACATTTATTACCACATAAACACACTCAAAAGTGCTGAAAGTTGGTACCGTTGAGTACTGATACCAATACCTGGGTGCCAGGTATCAGTTCAAATGTGAAAGGTACCCATCCCTAAAACTGAGTATTATTACAACAACTTTCGTAATCTTTTGTCATATTGGCCTTTTCTCAGAAAATATGAATGATAACACAAAATCCTTTCTGTCACTCATGGTTAGAGGTTGGGTGAAGACATTTATTGAAAAAAAAAAAAAAGTTTACTCTTTTTAAATCACAATGACAACAGAAACTTCAAAAATGACCCTGTTAAGAAGTTTACACAACTCTGGTGGTTTTGTCATGATAAATGCACAAAAGTTAACATACATGTGTTTGAATGTCTCCTAAAGGTAACCACCCTCACCTGTGATCTATTTGCTTGTAATCAGTGTGTGTGTATAAAAAAACAAACAGGGTCATTTTTGAAGTTTCTGTTGTCATTATGATTTAAAAGAGTAAACTCAGTTGGTAGAAAAACAAATGTGCAAAATACATTACAGTGTAGGCCTCCTGTACCGCACCTTGTATTTGTTTATTTGTTGAGGGATAATACTATTTTTTGTTCTCTAGTTGCTTTTTTTTAACTTCTCTGCACATTTCTTTTTATAACACACCTTTGTCAGTCTCTCTTGGACACCAGTCTACACTTTGCTCTGATTGATTTGAGTCTCAGTCTCAGTCTCAGTGTGTGGTGTGACATAACTGACCTTAAGCAGCCACTGCGTGTTGTTCTCCATGGTCATCTCCAGCTGCTCCAGCCTCTGCGCTGACTCGTTGTCTGCAGGTCCATCCTTCTGCTCGGGGTTGTTGTAACTGCTGCTCTTGGTTTGGCAGTTGTCCTGCTCAGGCAGCAGAAAGGTGTAGCTGCACGGCCCGTTCTGGATCTGATACTGTCTCTTACCAGCAGAATTATATCCTGTCCCCAAACCCAGGCAGAAACTTAGAACTAATAAGTCCACATTGAGCATCTTCATAGTGAAGCTTTTTACTTTAATGTTAAGTGAGCTTTAACTTTACTCTAAGTGACAGGAAGTGTTTCCCAAACTGCATCTAAATGTAAAAAAAGTCCTCTTGAGATTCCTTTTATTCCCTCTCAGTGGGAGGAGGAGAAAAAGCCATGAGGATTTAGAGCTGGTGTGTCATTCCCTCAGGTTACCGGTGCCAGACTGCATGTGCCCGCTTTTCATTGAGCCCCCGACGTGTTTGAGCCCCCCTCTGGTTAGCTAACTGAGAGTTTAAAACCACTCCCCTCCTCTCGCTGTGGCCAGTCACTGTGAAGAGCAGTGGAGTGGAGATCCCTTTCAATACACACTCTAAACAACACAGAGAAGCAGATGCACAAAAACTACACACGTTCCACTATATCCTCCACAAAAGCCACGTGTTTTTTTCTCTCCTCAGGATGCAGCTGTCCACCTTCAGCACACTCTGTGATAGTAGCGGGGTCCATCCCATTCATTCAGGAATGTTTCCCGGTCAGTGACAAAGCATCCTTGAATGAGGGATTCAAAGGAAGAGGCCTGATTCAGATGGCATATTTCTGCCTGCGTCTGTTTTTCTGCTGTTTTTAAAGGCAGAAAAGTCACATAATCAAACTGTCCCTACAAAGTTATAATGTTATAAAACAGTCTCCTCGGGGTCAGAGTCCTTATCGTCGAAAATACTTTGTTTTTACTACAAACTGAAGCTGCCACTTGTTGACCCCAGACCACAAAATAGAAAATGGCATCTGCTTCTGGGCAGATTTATGCAATTTCAACCTAAGTGCACTTGGCAGCTCTCTGTCTGACTCACAAGAACAATCAAGCGTTATTTGTTCTTACTCTTACAGATCAGAGAAGTCATGGGAAAGCTTTTTTGTTTCTCTGTTTTCTCTCACAACAAAATGCTTCTTTGTAATTGCAGGCTACCTTGTTTGATTTTGCGACATTTTTGAGTATGTGGGCAAGCTGTGGGTGTTTTCTCTGTCCTGATCCAGAGTTTCATGTCGGCACAAGCTTGGAATAGCGCGACTGAAAATGATCCCACGCAGCTCAACTGTTTCACTTTTAGCTCAAAGCGTGAATCTTTGTGAGCTTCACTCTTCAGAAGGGAAAATAATCGGGCTGAGTAGGAACAGATTTGCAGAAATTTTACCACAACTAAAAGCAGAGCTGTTAAATTCTGGCGTTATTCTCCTGATCCTGGAGGAGAAGACGCCTGAAACGCTCGTTATATTGAACGATTTGCAGGGAGAAAAAGCACCTGTTGTGATGAGCATCCTGCGCTGCACGAAGGGGATGTTTAGGTTCTTTTTCTCTTAATTGCTGCTTTAAGTCACCCAGACGTCACATAATTCTGTCTGAGGGCTCTCAGGTCACAGCGGGGAACAGGCTGCAGGTGCATCGAGCAGGAAGGGCACTGACATCGGAGGATGTTTTGTCTCATACTCCTGGAATGTGACACCACCACAGACAATCAGCTCCTTTAAAATGAGTGCTCATGTTTCATTTAGACATTTCTTCTTAAAACCTTCAGTTTATTCATTTTGTAAATGCATTCAAGGGCTATTATGGTTTTTCCTTTTCTTTCTTTATGTCATTTTTTTCTGTTCAGCTTAAACTCCTTTTATGTGAGAATTTATTCAGTAAGTTTCGTTTTATCATAAGCTTTAGATTTCTGTAATATCAGATGTCTGTCGGGGCACATTCTCACAAAGTTTTGCATAGAAAAGAATTTGCCAATTATCATATGACTTCAAGAAATCTCTTCAAATGCAAAAGATTAACCAGCCGACAATGAAAGACGAACTGTCAAGGTTGTTTCCATCAGTAATCCCACTTAACTTGTACTTTTCATACCACAAAGTGCTGAGAACGAAAATGCCAATGAAATAGAATAGAATTAAAGTAAAATAAACTTTTTATGAGACCCCTTGTACCATTTTTAACCCCAAAGCATGAAAAGTTGAAGAAGACTTCAAAATCAAAGCTTCACTGAGAAAATCAAGAGCTAAGCTGAGTTGATGAGCTTGTTTCATGTAATTATGAATTTAAGATATAGAAATTTTAGGACTTAGTTTTCCCTTTTTTTTTAAATTCATAAATTTTAGAATAGTTTTTCTAAAGCACAGTAGAGTTTGAGTGAGCTAATTGGTCTCAAATCATCATTTTTTGATTTGTTTTTGTCAATGGGGAGACAATTTTATGAACTTGTTTTTGTTAGTGGTCAAAAAAAACAACATTGATAACACTGATTAAACAGCTGCTGTCTACGGACCTTTGTTGTAGTTTTTAAAAAGTTTTATGGTTAAAGTAAGGCAACATACAGGGAAGAATATACAAAAGCAATTAACATAAACAAAAATATATTTAAACAGTGAATGTAAGACATAAAAACAATGAAATTTAGATCGACTCATAATGTTCTGCACCTTTATTGTTCAGAGCAGAGTTAAACTCATTTCCAGAAGCTTTTATAAACGGATGCAGCCTTTAAAGCATTTACTCATTTAGTCTAAAACATTTAATTTGCTCTGCACTCTTTTTTGTTTCGATTAATATTGGTCTCAGTATTTAACAATGTCACTACTAGTGTCACAAATTAGGTTGTGAAGTCATGAGTATCTTGATCAAAATAATTACTTTTTTTCATCAACTGTTGATGTTTCAGCTCTCTGAGGTAAACTCGTTGAACTGCAGGTGATAATTTCTTGCTCTGGCTGCTTGTTTTCTTTCTGCGCTGTATACAACAGAGAACAATACGCACTAAAGACAGTAACCTTTGCCATAACAAACCTACATGAAAGCATCTTTGCTTGGACACACATTGTACAGCAGTGTTGAAAAGGAAAAATCAAGACTGGCATTAAGTTTATGATCAGGGCTTTTTTCTCCAAGGTTACAGATAAATAAAACACTCTTACCTAAGTGCAAAACAAATGTATTATTACTTAAAACAGTGCACACACTCACACAAAGACTTGTTCTCATATATAGAGTCAAAGTACACACTCAGACACACCTTATCTATCTGTAACAGTCTGCTGAATAACTGTGGACAGACGGAGCTTTAAATAGTTTGGTGAACTTTCATTTTACCCCAGCGTGACCGCATTTCAGTTTAAACCACACTGTATTTCAGCTTTTTTAACAGGAAAGCGGCAGATTAGTCCTGTGCATTGGGCAGAAATGCTGAAACAGAATAGCAGGAAGTGTGCTGATGTAAGAGTTACAGTATGAGGGAAATGCGACATATTTAAGGCTCATTACAAAAGAGGAAGGAGTTGTCGTCATTCCGAAAACATGGACTCTTTCAGGTGTTAGAGCTCAAACGGGAGATTTAATGGCTGCGTTATTTATTTTTTAAGGTTATTGAAAGCACAGAGGAGGGAAGAGACTGCTGAGCCACATCCCATGTACGTCAAAAACACCTAACACAGAGCTGTCTCTCAGGATCTGAGTAACACAGAAAGACCTCTTTGGTTTTGCTTTACAAGGTTTGTTCTGGGATATTTAAGAATCGATGCACATATGGCGTGAGTGAGGCTTCTTTAACATGCACTGGACATAGGATTCCTGGTCCAGAGAGTATTTGTTGTGCGTCATCCTCTTCTCCATTCCTGCATTTCCTGTCTCTCTTCCAAGCTGTCAAGTTTACTCAATCTAAAAGCCCAAAGAGAACATTTTTTATTTGTAGTATAGCACATGCAGCTGCGAGAGTATTGACTGTCGTTGAAGCCCTCGTCTTGGGATTCCCATACGATGTATAAATAAACTGCTCAAATAAACAGCCTCGTTACCACTGGCATCTCTGTGACCCATCCTCCAGAGATTGGAAAAATTCTGCTTTGATTGTGATGAATGCAGTCAACAGGCAGGCTGCAGCTTGGAGGTGGTTTATAAATGGACATTTCAGCATCATTATGTTTCTTAATGAAACTGAAATGTCCTTAAGATGCAGGCAGAAATATAGGTCACCATAAGAGTAATGTAAACAAAACAGCATGCAGCTGACATGAAACACCATCCACACAACCCCCAAGGTGCTTTCTATGCAGCGTATGGATCAAAAAGGCAAGTTAATGACACGGATCCTGACATAACTTAATATTTAATGACAGAACGTATGAAACTGGGATGTAAATCTTTGAGGGTGTAGCTGTGACAGCTGTGTGCGGTCTTGCGGCAAAAGATGAAATTGCTTTTTCATCAAAAGGGAAAACTGCATCAAACTTGACATGTGTGTTACAAACTCACTCCCTCAAAGATCTTAATGACTCCAACCAGGTTTTGTAACAGCGCCACCTGCTGGTGAAAGCTTTTTGTAACATGCATCATTGTGCTACAGAATTTTCTCTCATTTCATCTCCATTTATTGTTCATTTGATGTATAAATTATGACTTCATGAAGTATTCAGGGAAGATCATGACTGATTTGCAACTCTCATCCCTGGTTACACTTCCAAAGTTCAAACAGAAAACAAAGTATTAAATTTAAGGCACTATAATGATTAAAAAAGGAAGAAAAAAAACACAATGCAATGCATATTGAAGCTTGAATGCACAGAAATTTGGAGCTGGTTTGATTGTTTGTTTGATGAAGAGATAAAAGCGCAGCATGGTCTGCAGTGGCTGATAAGTCAGTTAATTATAATGCAATTAATTCATCCAGAATTATGCAGCTGTTTTAACTTTCAGATGAGTTTTGTTGTCGTAGACTGTGCAAAGCAGAGCTGCGTCAATCATTGATCATTAATTCTGGTGAATTTCTGTGCAAAAATATCAAACACTCACTGGATGCCGCGTCCTACATTTAAAAATCTGTTTCTTTTTCGTTAAAAATGATGTTTTGGGCCCTATTTTCACCCAAGAAGCAAGTTAAATATTTCCTTATTGTTTATTACCTGGAGATTGTGATTATGTGGAGACTCTTTACTGTGTCAATCAATCAATACATGAACTTTTATTTATTAAGCACCTTTCAAAACAAAAATATATGGATAGTGATAGTTCTGGATGGTCGCCCCAAGTGATATTTCATATGATGATCATATTCAGACATTTCTTTGTAAATTACGATGGAAATATAAGTGCAATTACTTGATAATTTTGTCAGTGAATGCAAAACTTGTTAGAAACTATGCATAATAAAGAAATTGATATATTTAAACTGGTTCTAAGTGATTTTTGTCCAAATAGAAGTTGAGGCTGGACGGTTGCCCTACATGATGTTTTGATACTTCACAGCAGAAAAATGACCAATAACTAAAATGTTTGGAGAAGTTAGAGAGGTTTTATAAATGGGGAAGGTATAAGACAAACATGTTGTCTTTACATGTAGTTTGATTTGTTTTTTCAACAGAAAAAGTGGGTGTAACGTCATTGACCCATGAATCTCATTGGTGAAGTTGATCTTAAGTCATTAATTTTGCTTTTTCGCCCAAATTTCATCAACCTCCTCAAAAATGATACAAGATAAGTTCAATCTTCAGTCAAGCTCCTTTTTTATATTGATTTTAACCTGGGATTTTGTTCAGAAAATGCTGTAAAGTTGTTAAATTCTTGACTCTGATTGGTCCAGATTGGTCTTTACTCCTGCTTCAGATCAACACGTGTAGCCGTTGTTTGTGTTGTGACAGATTTTACTTTTGTCTCACAGATCTGTCGTCTTCAGAGGCACCTGTCTGCAGGTGAGCACCAGCAGGACTTGTTCCAGGACCAGCCCGTCATGTTCGTGTCCCAGCACTCCCAACCGCCCACCCAGAGTCTGGTGGAGCTCATCCAGCTGTGCGGAGGAAAAGTCTGCAAAACCGTGCGTCAGGCGGGAATCTGCATCGGGAAGTACAGCGGCAGGAGACCAGAGGGGAGCAGGATGCTGTCTGAGCAGTGGATTCTGGGTAAGACACCTCCTGCTTTCTCCCCTTTGTTGAATTCTGTCTTATTTATTTGAGTTATAATTACATTTTCTTTACTTTTCAGACAGCATCACTCACCTGAAGCGTCTGTCGTATGATGACTACGACCTGGAGCGGCGTGGAGAGAAGTGCTGAGCGTGTTGTTGTTTAGATACTGATTCTATAACGGACACATAACCTCTGACTCTGCCTTTCAGCGCTTCTGTTGTTGAGGTTTCTCATTTTCTTTGTAAATGGAGCCCTCTCAAGACTGTATTACCTGGTTACTATGGAAACCTCTCACTCCTGGGGACTTCCATCCATTCAGCTACAGCTGAATAACTAAATGTGAAGTATGGAAACTGTTCTACATAGTATTATATAAAATTCTATACCGTATAACTGTTACTTTTACGAGAAGATGTAATAATTTATTTTTCTAATGACACTGAGCCAGTTTCACACACCATGCATTTATATGAATGTCTTTTATGCAACTCTTTTTTAAATAAATACATGTTCAAAGTGTTGATTTTAATCAGTGTTTTAATAAAAACTTGAAGTTTATTCAGAACTTTTTGATTATCTTCATCTGGTTTTCTTTGTTAAAGTATGAGTACATTCTCTCAACAGATTATAAGGGACAAGATCACGACACTTACAGAATTTGAAAAATCATCCAGAATTTATTTGGGAATATGATTTAACATAAAGTTGTGTTTGTATTCTTTATGTATTTTGTATGACAAACTGTGTAGTCTGATACTTTTTTTACACACTGAACCACAATTTATTATTTTATGTTTTTTTTAAATAAAAGTGTCTTTTCACCTGCAGCTTGTCTCATGAAAAAGATCTGGCCCAGCTCCCACTTTCATGTACAACCCTTGTTTTGGTTTATATATATTTTTGTTCTTTATATATTCTGGGGCAACAACTTTTGATTTTTTTACATTCTTAAGAATTAATTCTATCTTTATTTAACTGTTTGCACTATAAGCCGAATCCCTGTAATATCAAAACTAGTGCTTGATAATGGAACCAAAAATTAACATTTCCCAAAGTAAAATAAAATCTATGGTAAAAAAGTCAATTGTAGATGTTTTTTTATGATTTGTTGATAAACAAAACATAATCTTCACAAGTGAATCCACCTCTAACAGGTGTTATGGAAATATTAATATTTTAGTAAGAATGCTTATGATAATTACAATAATAATAGTCATAAAAATAAAAAAACAGCAATAATAATATGATACTACTAATTATAATAAAAATGGTGTTCATCAATCTAATAACAATCATCATAATAATAGTCATAGAATAATATTTACAACCATTTTGTAATGTTATAAATAAATGATTACATAAGAGCACTCGATTCTGGTATCCATTCACTTCCAATACATGAACTTACAACAATTTCTCTTTCTTTTTCTTTTCTTATTTTTAATAATAGATTTTTTTAAGGTCAGCCTACAGTTTTTCAAAAACAAATGAACAACTGTTTCGGGATGTAAATTACAGAAAGAGCAGTTTGTATTAATGTGCTTTTTAAATTTTTGCAGGAAGAAAAAGTGTAATGCTCCTTTAAAGCTCAGACTATATCCTCGGTCTTCTATTGGCTGCCCACTGCTGCGTCATGTGACCAATCATCTCCGCTGTGCGTGATGACGTAGGGAGGCGTGTGTGACATTTGCTGCAGGTTTATGAACAGCTAGCTGGATAAAGATGAAGAAATAAGGCAGGAAAGTGACAAGATTTTAACTTTTAACTTATGAACTGACGCTTGAGTTAAACTTTTCCGTCGCATACAGAGCAGAGGAAAGAGTTAATGATAAATGTAGCGGTTGGTGAAACTTTTTTTCTCCGGTTTAAGGCGTTAAATGTTCGGCTAACGCTTCTTCTGAACTTGTGTAGTAAATGTTCTGAGTTCGAGTTGTTGTGTTTTGGTTTGCTTGGGTGTTAATAATGCGGAGATAATCGTGTTTAATTTAATTTTTTGGTGAACAGTATGGGTCACCGTTAGGGCTCAAACCGACTCTGCCATCTGCGTTTTTGCACACAAGGTTAAAATTAGCTTTAGCCAGTTAGCTGCAGTTTTCACCTCCTTTCTTATGCTGACTTGTGAGGACAGGTGTGCAGAAAGTAGGCCAGGTGTGGTGTGTGTGACTTCACCTCAGTGTGCAGTGTCTACTTCAGGGATTTTCTTACTTTAGTGGAGCCACAGCTGGGACCATGCTGCTCTCCTTGGTGGTGCACACTTACTCTCTGAGATACTGGTTTCCAGCCACCATCATGCTGGGAACAGCCCCGGCTTATCTGCTCTCATGGGGGGCATGGCGCCTGGTGTCAACTGTCCTTCCAGCCCGGTGGTACCACAAACTAGACGACCGGTTGTACTGCATCTACCAGAGCATGGTCCTCTTCTTCTTTGAAAACTACACAGGAGTGGAGGTGAGTGACCCTGAAACAGCTGAAGGAAACTCACAGGAAATCCAAGGGTTGACACATAATCAGGGTTCCTACACATCCTTAAAAAGTCTTTAAAAAGTTATAACCCTCTGATGCATGAATTATGAAAGTCAGGATTTTTCCCTTGAGTGTTTTTATTTGTCTTAAGACATGTAAAAAGTTTTCCTTTCTTTCAAATATTTTTTAACGAAGCATTCAACATAAAATAGTGTGAACTTAATGCAAATATTACTTATTTTTTTGTTTGAATTCTTTTCTTTTCATTTTTTTGGTAATTTCATGAATGATCCTTTTTTAATTCTTTGCGAAACTTTTAAACTCTCTTTCATCCATTTTAACACTGAATAAATTATAGTTTATCAGCTTTTTCACCTTCAAATGTTTTATATAACATTTTTATATATATATGTTTGGGGAAAAAAATTGAAAACATTTTTTCAGGCCCTAAGAAGAATGAAAATGTCCTGACACAGGCTAATTTGAATTTCCATCACATGAACCATTGGATTTTGGGAGTAAATAACTTTTAAATAGGTGTCCACTGTAGTGTCCACTATGGGTTATTTTCATGTATTTAAAACTAAGGCCCTAAAAAGTCTTAAATTCATTAAAATGTTATATTCTTGTCTTAAATAAATTACTCAAAGGTCTTAAATTTTTCAGGGCAGGATTTGTTGATGTTTTATTGGTTGAATTTTTTTTTTGCGTGCAACTGTTCGCGAAGGTGATTTAGAGTCTTAAAAGCTGCTGATATAATTTATCCGCATCCTAGTTAACCAGAATAGGACTATGGGTCACTGTTTGCACTTTTACATACAGGTATTAACTAATGAGCAACTTTATGTTCAATAAACAGTCAAAAACTAAAGTTGAATGAGTCTCATTAAGTGACACACTCTATGATTTGGTTGTTATGCAGCAGGATCCCCAAACCTTCGACCATATTTATGTTTTTTTGGTCTTAAATTTCATTCAAAGTTGTATTAAAAAGTCTTAAATTTGACTTGCCGAAACCTGCAGGTACCCTGATGATCCTACACAGGATAGATGCATAAAGACATTTGGAATATGTCAAATATGCACTTTAAATGTACATTCAATAAAAACAACATATTATACAAGTCAAAAAAGAGATTGTTTACTCAAATATTTGTTTACAGAAGTTTGAAGCTACTGTAACCTGAAATAATCCCACTGGTTAGATGTAGTTTTGTACAATTAGAAGACAAAGTTGCGAAGTTTGTTCACAAGACCTCTGCAACTGTTTGTTTTGATGTTTGTTTAAACTTGTAAAACAACAAAAACTTGCAGCTGGACAAACGGGCAGTTGCAAAAGTCGATGAACCAGACAGACAACGAGAAAACCTGCATTCTTACTCGGTTAATCAACACTCTTTGTACCTTTGAGTGAGCAGACAATCAGATCAAGCAAAGCAGCGTCTCTGATACTATATGATTTGTGTATGAAGTGCCTGCACTGAAGCCACATTAACAGATTAGAGGAGATCTTTTCAATAAATCCTCTTGGGTTTATGGAAAAGCTGCAGTTTATTTTTGTTCAGCTTTTCTATGAATTGAAAAGTCAATCTGGAATAGAAACAAATCCCTGTTGGACTTAAAGCTCCTGTGAGGACTTTTTACACAGTTGGGAAAATGACTCAAATGATCTGTTACGCTTTTATCTGATCAACAAAAGAAAATAACACCATCAGTTGTCATTTTAAAAGATGCTTCTCTGGCACCAGAATTCACTCAAACCGGATTTTCCCCACAGGAGATTTAAAATATTCAAAAATCAATGCAAAATAATTCTGAAAAGTGATGTTTGTCAATAAGATACAACTTTGCAGGCGTGAGAGCTTTACTTCTTGTCTCTACAGATCGTGATATACGGCGATATACCAAAGACCAAAGAGAACGTGATCTACCTGTCCAACCACCAATGTACAGGTAAGTCATTCACACTGGGTTAAATGATTTAAAAAGTTTAAGTTGACTAACCAGCTGCTTTTTTCCAGCTGACTGGATCATTGCGGACATGCTCGCCATCAGACAGAGCGCTCTGGGTCACGTCAGATACGTCCTCAAAGATGGACTCAAGTGGCTCCCGCTCTATGGATGGTATTTCTCTCAGGTAATGAAGCTCTGTGAGTATTTCAGTGTCAGGTTGTAAAACACAGACGCAGAGACTCACATGTATCTGAAATCACATTTTTCCTCTGATGTCCACTGTTTTCATGAGAGTGATTTTTTTTTCCTTCAGCACGGAGGAGCGTATGTGAAACGGAGAGCCAGGTTCAGTGAAACCGTGATGAAGAGGAAGCTCCTCTCTCAGAGTCAATCTGGAACACCAGTAAGTTTTCTTAAATAAACACAATAAACCCCTGGATACATGCCAATCTACTCTGCAAGGTGGAGACACTGTGCTGGCTTATGTGATATACAAAAGTTAGATTTTAGAGATTTTCAACAGGGAACAAGAATTCTACCTCTTACTCCAACTGTTTTGGCTGCTTACAAAACTGTTCCAAAGCTTTAAACTCTTAAAATTAAAAAATATTTTAAAGAATATCCTTTTCTCATACTTCATGTCAAGTTTTACTCTTGTACATTCAGCTGACATCTAAATTATTGTGATATTTAATCTTTCATTTTTTAAAACTTTATATATGTTGTTTTATATCTTTGTTTAAATGTATTTCTCTAGAATTTTATTTTTTGAATATTGAATGAGTATCTGTTTCATTTTGTTCCCCTGACTTTGACAAATGCTCTTGTTATAACATGATTCCACTTCTATTCTATTCTATTCTATTCTATTCTATTCTAAAAGATGTCAGTTTCTCGCTCCAGCACCATCATAAGAAAACAAAATAAGACGTTGTTTGACTTTACAAACTCTCATTCTTGGTTCCTGTTAGTGTATTTTACTGTTGAGGATCCATGTTTTTTTTATTTTACCAATGTTAGTGAGCAGTGTTTTTTTACCTGTATTTTGTAGAAACTTAAAATAACTACACTCAGTGATGAGGATTCCAGGAAATGCAATAAGAGAGTAAAAATCTTTAGTTTCTAAGAAAAAGCAGTGAACTTAGTTTTGTTACTAGTGTATAATTAACTCCTCTCAAACATAAAACGCACAGTAATTCAAGAACTGAGCTTTTAACACAATGACTGCTGAATATTTACAGATTTCTATACAAAGGAAAATCTTTTTGATACTTGATGATTTGCAGAGCCTTAAAAAAAGTTTCTGTTCTTTGTTTTCTACTTGACACATATTTTAAATGTGGTCCGACTTCTTCAACTGTTAAAATCTGATAAAAATACATTCAACTGTGTGAAAGAGGAACAGATACAGATCAACTCTTGAGGAAGTGAAGCCCACATCTCAGTGTTGCTTTTACTCAAACTAATACAGAGAGGTTTTAAAACTTTATGCCCTGTGATTATTTTAAGTTCATCACTTTGTTTGGTGTCCGTGTTTCCGCTCCAACAAATCCTTTAATTGTTACAAACTCAAGTTGAGCTGAGGTGAGATTAACGCACTGTGACTCCTCTTTGATCTGCGGCGTTCTTCTTCCCACAGATGTACCTTGTTATCTTCCCTGAAGGAACTCGCTATAATCCAGAGTTGAAGAATGTTATCGCTGACAGTCAGGCTTTCGCTTCGAAAGAAGGTACTGGCACCACGGCAACCGTTTTGTGCTCTGCTACCACCTACAAACTCAGCACGGCCCACTCAGTCTGCGAAACAGCTGACTCAGTTTGGGTTTGACCTGTTGTAACCTTTTCAAGCTACTATTTCCCCAATGAGCGTCACGTGGATGCAGTTTTGTTTGGTCATGATTTAAGAACTGAGAGTTTTGCTTGAATATTGTGCAACAGTGAGCAAATATTTCATGACATCTGGATTTCAAACTGATTTTCTGCTCTCTGGCTCTTGATAGGAATTAAAATAATGATAATAAGGAGTTTGCAGGGTATGTTTTTATACTTCTGCAGCTTAAAGAAGATGAATATAATAATTAAACTTATAGTTAAAAATCTCTATTTTCATTCACATCAGTCTGAATTTCTCTGAT
The DNA here is from genome assembly GCA_008086565.1 of Thalassoma bifasciatum. Classification (NCBI taxonomy): domain Eukaryota; kingdom Metazoa; phylum Chordata; class Actinopteri; order Labriformes; family Labridae; genus Thalassoma; species Thalassoma bifasciatum. The sequence goes on along the minus strand of RPOG01002107.1, from coordinate 38,477 downwards.
GTCTCAGTGCAGCGTTGTGTTGAGGTCATCTCACACACAGCGTCCGCTCTGCAGAGATTAAGCCTATCTCTGGACCACGGCTCTGAATATCACCTTCCCCCATTAATCCAAATAAATCGCTCTGGATAGCCGACATGTGCACATGACATTATCTGCTATTAGTGAGGTATTAGTGAGCAGACTGCGGTGCCACATCCACACAGAGAGAGTGCAGTGGTTGAACAAAACACAAACATTTCTATAGAAGAACTACATCATAAAGCTCAACATTTTCTGCATTCATATAAATATAATTTTTGAGGAAGTTATTTGCTGTAAATGTGACGAAGCTTTGATGTAACCTTGAAATAATCATGTTGTCTTTCATGTAATATTTAAACTGAGTGTGTTTCTCTCAGGGCTCGCTGTTTTAAAGCACACACTCACACCCAGGATGAAAGCCTCTCACATAGCCATCGATACCATGAAGGATCACCTGGATGCCGTGTACGATGTCACAGTGGCCTACGAGGGGACACTGGACGCCTCCGGTCAGAGAAGACCTGCTCCATCAATGCCAGGTAGGTTTTTAAGAGGTTAACATTTTATTTGATGAAGACAGAATGCAACGACCAAATCCTGGTGTCGGGTATTTGTCCAATACGAACTTAAAAAAGTATCGGTGAGAAAGTGCTGACCAATAAGACAGCTCTGTACCACTTCAATCCATGTTCTGTTGTGTATAAAACAGCTGTGTTTCATTATCATTGTTACAAGACAGAGCTAAAATATCATGAAGCAGGGAGATAACTACAAACACTCAGCATCTCAAGACACTTTCCAAAAACATTAACAGGTCTAGACCAGTTAATAAAGATTTAGTTTATCAGCTGAGACCCAACATCAAGACAAGATAAGAAGTCTGATCTCATCTTTACCACTAAGTTACAATGGTGAGGAAAAACTTCTCTTTAACAGGTAGAAACTTTGGAGAGAACCAGACTCATGTTAGACAGACATCCCCTTTGACTACATTGAGATCAGAGATAATCGCCAATTTTTTGGACCAATCAACAGACTGCCTTGTTTCTGGCTCCACCATCTGGGGTTGGATCAGTAATGGTATGAGGACTTAAAATTTTAGTTAGTGCGTCCCTACTTTACTCATATACAGTTGTGCCCAAAAGTTTACGCCCTCCAGCAGAATTTGTGATTTTTTTGGCCTTTTCTCAGAAAATATGAATGATAACACGAAATCCTTTCTATCACTCATGGTTCGAGGTTGGGTGAAGACATTTATTGAAAAAAAAAAAAGAAGTTTGCTCTTTTTAAATAATAATGACAACAGAAACTCAAAAATGACCCTGTTAAGAAGTTTACACAACTCAGGTGGTTTTGTCCTGATAAATGCACAAAAGTTAACACAAATGTGTTTGAATGTCTACTAAAGGTAACCATCCTCACCTGTGATCTATTTGCTTGTTATCAGTGTGTGTGTATAAAAAGATGAACAGGGTCATTTTTGAAGTTTCTGTTGTCATTATTATGTAAAAAGAGTAAACACCCAACCTCTAACCATGAGTGACAGAAAGGTTTTTGTGTTTTCATTTATATTTTCTGAGAAAAGGCCAAAAAATCAGAAAATTCTGCTGGAGGGGGTGTAAACTTTTTGGCACAACTTTAATCTGCCTTTACATGGATCAGATATTATCGCCAGCTTAGCAACAAATATGATTCTCAAACTATGGAACAGCTTTTTTTCATTAAGTTAGATCAAAGGCAAACTATCGGAAAACTATCCATTTCTTTCAAAAGATGAAATGACCCTTTTCCAAAGCGGTGTGTAAGTAGTAAAACGGGAAGCAGGTGTCTATTTTTCTTCTTGTAAGTAAAACAGAGAAAGTTCTTTCTACTTTGGAAAAACAGAATTACATGATGATCAGCTTAAAGCACACAACACAAGTACACTTGTATTATAATGATGTATTCATGCTCCAATGTGAAGCCTGAGAGCTGAAAGACTCTGATGTTTTAGTGTTGGAGGATAACGACCTTCATCCACCATGTTTGTTATACCTTCACTGATACAGCACATGCCACACAGGAATGTTTGAAGAGCTAAATCAAATGTGAACATTTCCCTCACTCTGCGCACACATTACATTCGTATGTTGGAGAATATTCTGCCCACATGGTGCAGGAATAATGAGGGAAACTTTGTTTTAAGTTTGCACACACTGAGACTCAGCTTCAGTGATCAGCTCTGCCTGCTCACGGCTCTTTTCCTGTTTTTACACACTCCAACACACGGACCATCATTTGAGGAAAACATGTTGTGATTCCAGTCGGTGCCAAAGAGGCTGCACACAGAAGTGGTTTTGAAACATGGGCGAAGGAAACAGATGTTAATGTAAAGTGTAAATAAATCTACAGAACACTTAAATCTGATGCTTTTGTTGTGTTGGAGGCTTTTTGGGCCTTTCTGTTTTTAGTAAAGCTGAGGAGAAGCAGGGCATTTTGGGTAGAGAGATCAGGAGAAAGTCACTGAGCGAGGTCAAGCTTTCGTCTGGTGCTGGAAGGATTAAGGCCTCTGGATATGAGTCGCCTGCTTCAGCAACCATGCAGAGCTTTAAGTCTTTCCCTCAAATATTAATAAAATGGTTGATCTAATTTATAGCACTGCGTCCGTCCTCTTTAATCTGCTTTCTTTGCTGACTAAGTCTCTGGACCTCTGCAGCTAATTTGCATATTGAGGCTCAATTTAGAGGATGAATATTGAAAATCTTTACAAAAAGAGTGGATGGAAACACATAAAAGGTTATTTTACTTCTACTTTCTGCTCATCAGTGTATGCAGAGACACACAGGCGTCATTATCAACCCCCCACCAGCGCGCGCCCCCTCACTGCTGCATCTGGGAGCAAACATGACTTATTAACAACCATGTCTTCCTGTAAACAGCTCAGCTCTGTGTTTTGGAGTTTTTGATCATTCTCCCCGTTCCCTGTTGTTCCACAAACACAGTTGTGAATGAGAAAAAAAAACATCCCGTTACGGTCAGGAATAAACATGGACGTGTTTCTAGAAAACAGAACAGAGAGAATAGAAAAGCTTTCCTCTCATCACGCACTTCCTGGTCTCATGTGGAGAAGGTGACTTTAGTGATTTCACAAGGAGGTGGAAATGACTCGAGCTACAAACTCTCATTGTTTCTGATGTTCTTTCTGTTTTCATATCAGGGTAAATTACAGTAAACCACTTCAACTTCTATCAGCAGTTTAATAACAGACGCTGAGGTTTGGGTTGTCTCTTTGTGCTTTTCACACTGAAGATAAACTATTTCTGGAAAGATGTTTCTTCCTTAATTGTAAAGTCACAGGAAACAGGAAAGTTAGATCATTCTCTTAATTGATTTTTGGACATGTTTGACATTTTTCAGTGACTGGTGTGACTCAAAACACCTGAGAAATACAAGAAAACCAGGTATTTGTGTTGTAAACTGGACAGAAACTCAATGCAAACATCGATTTTTTTTCCTGCGTAAGTTATTTCCTTGAACATCTTCTTGACTAAAGTGATCAATATTCTCTAAGTGTGACTCATGTATGAAGCATGTAATACACACGACCAAATGTATGATCTTCATACCTGTGAAGATTATTCCCTTTGTTGTTTGTAAATTCTTTCTACAGAACTCATCATCTTAGAGCTAAAAATGTGTTTTTCTGCAGATCCAAGGCTGCGGGGAACGTCATAGTTTGAAAAGATGTATACTTATTGATTTCGCTGTTGCCAAAAAAACATGTGCTCTATTATTGAAAACCATGTTTGCCGCTGTGTTTTACATTCAGCGGCCTTGAGTGTGTTTAAAATGTTTGAATACGAGCGTTGGACGCATTATAGGAGAAGCTTCATCACGATGTCTGACAGTTTCTCCTGCAGCTTTGTAAAAGCTTTTCAACGTGTTGTAAAGTTCACAGAGACTGTCAAGCAATACTTCCTTATATTTTCTATCTGTACCCCAAAAATTTCCATGGCTTTAAAATTGTTTCTCCACCTTCAATTCTGTTTTGTCTCAAGAGCAGCAGAAACTAACGAAATCGACTCTTTCACACATCTTCAAATCTACCTAAGCAAAAAAAAAATACTTCCTGCTTTCCAAGGAATATAAACACAAAGAGATAGAGATAAATGTAATGACTGCCTTAAGTTTTCATAGGCTCGTTAGATGTGGATATAATCTACTTAAATATTCTCGTTTTACAGAGAAAAGTCTACACTTAACCTTGTTTTTGTTTATACATTGATAGAAGTTCACCCCAGAACTCTTTCCTTATGTTTGGAAAGTTTTAGTGTTATTAGAGATTCTCTTCAACCACCATTAGAAGTCATATCACACTACAACCTTTGAAATCAATGAGATAAATACATTTTTAAGATGCAGTCACAGTCACATGAACTATTTTTTGAATGATTTGCAAATATTTGAAAACCAAAACTCATCTAAATTTCACCAAAACATTTATTCTAATCCACCTGTCTTCAAATGTTGCCACCACTTTTCTTAGTTTCTTTAAGTTTTCTGTCTTTTTGAGACCTAACGTGTGATGTGGAGGTTCCTGAAAACATCTGTAGAGCTCCAAATTTCATTCTCTTTTCAGGTTTTGAAAGCTTGTAATTTTGCCTTTGTCCATTTTTTGTGCACCAGGCTGTAATCCCTCTTATTTGCTCCTCATCTAAATCTGTCGTCTGGGGTTTAAATTTGGAGCCGTAATCTGTCCAGTTCAGTCAGGACTTTGATCTCTCTCTCTCTCTAAATAATAACTCAGAATCAGACCTCCAAATTCTATTCAGCAGCCCCTTTTTTGCATTTTTCTTCAATATTTTTCTATCAACAGTCAAATTTCACACATGATGTCTTTCTATTTTGTTTAAAATCTTCATTAGTTTACAAGACTCTAAAGCTGTTCAGCAGAATAACAATGTAAAAACAATCTTTGTTGGCTTATTTTTCCCCCTTGTCTTCAAATCTTTTATCTTGGAGCTAAATCTTTAAATCTTAAATACAGTCGAATTAACACTCATGGTTAGAGCTGCACGATTAATCAAATCACAATCATGATTTGTGCAATTTTGTTATCACTCAAGAGGGCAGCGATTTTTTTTATTTCAATGTTTCAACCTCTGTGCAGTGTGATTTTGACCATAACATTACCCTGAGAAAACAACAAGAACTAGAAAGTCGTAAAAGTGCTCGTTTCTCTTTGAACAAAGCTCCTTGACAGACACACACATGGCTTGTTTCAACAGCGCAAAGGGTTTAATTAAAACAAACCAATATCCCTTCAATATTCTGTTTTCCAGTTGGGAATGTTACGATGTTTATTCCAGACTTTAATATTGACTCCAGAGAAGGAGACAGGTCACCGATGGGAGATCCACATGAACTTTAATTTGATGGAGAGTGGTAATAGAAAGTGGAGAGCTCTGTTACAGTAACTATTCCTCTGACAAAACTCTCTGTTCCACATAAATCTATCGGCTAATGAGCAAAGCGAGATAACGTAGCTTCAGTGAGTTATAAAATCAGTACTTGTTTGTTATTCATTGAGGAGTACATGTTTTTCACAACTGTTAATAATCTATGTTCCTTTAAAATCAAACATACAGACTGATATTGATGTTCATGACAAACATAATTGCAATATTGACCAAAAATTAGGGCTGAATTATAAGGACAAGTTTCATATCTTGATTTTAATGCCATTTATCTAGATAGCAATACGATACAATATGACTCTGGGATTAGAGAAAACTGAGTATTTTTCAGAAAAATATGATCAGTATAATATAACAGGATATGGAAAGTGAGATGCATTGATTAGAGCTCACTGTCAGTCATCAACATTAACAGAAAGTCACCAATAATCATGTGACTGAGCTTTACATGCAGGGGGAGCTGGGAAAATCTGGAATTTTCATATCTTGGTAGTACCAAGTTGGTACTGATACGATAACAATATGTCTTTCAGCCCTGCCAAAAATAATCGCACAATTCGCCCAAATCGTGCAGCACTAACTTGTGATCTATCTTTGTGTGTTTCTCGTGCTAATAAATGATCCTGTTTTTGCTGCAGGAGCTGTTTAATCCTTGTGTTGACGGTTTAACGTCTCAAAGTTTACCTCGCTCTGGTTTCCAGCTTCACTGGAGTTTATTAAAGAGATTTTGTTTTCAGCTCCTGAGCAAAGCACTGATTTCCTTCATCAACACTCCTGACCTGTGGCGAGAGATCATCCGCTTTTTACAGGGTTAAGCTTTTATTTATGCAAGCTTAACAGTGTTATTTCTCTGTGCCAAGCACCTGTTTGGCACTCAGACTCCTCCATGTTTGAGGAAGGAAGGTAGTCTTTCCTTCTAAGATCCACTCATGCCTCTTGGTGCTTGTATTCTTTTTTTAATGCCCCCGTCCACCGACCCACCCACACACACAGTCGATGTTTATTGAACTGTCACAGATTGTCTCTGAAGGTCAATTTATGTCTCTGCAGCAGCTGATTGAAGCACTCTCCACCCGTGAAGAAATCTTTCGCTACCGACTTCGATCAGGTTTCCTCTTTGGGCCGCAGTGCCAGGTTTCCTGATAATATTGCGTGTTGTGGAAACAGGAACTTAAAGGTCTCTGGGGATACACGTGTAGCCTTGAGTGTTAACACTGGGCTACATTTTCTGTTTGACCTCCTTAGACTTGGTGCTTGACTCTGAAAACATCTTGTGACTTATTTTAGAGACATTTATCTGCCACAGCTGATCAAATCTGATAAATATAATCAGTCAATGAAGCTCAAACTCCACTGACTCCCAACTCCGCTCCAAACTGATGGTTTTAATCAGATCCATTGTGTCCTTGTTCTAAGTCTGTTTAACCATCAGCATCACGCCGTCATCTTCTCTCAGCGTCACCTCGTGTTGATTTTAAGTGCTTACTCTACGTGCCGTCTCGCTGAAAGACTTTTCCTGTTTTTGTTTAGTCTGTTTATTTTTTGTGTTTGACAGAATTCCTGTGCAGAGAATGTCCCCGTGTCCACATACACTTCGATCGCGTGGACATAAAGGAAATTCCTTCAGAGCCACTGTTCTTCCGCAGGTGGCTGCACGAGCGTTTTGAAATCAAGGACCGGTAAGTGTGTGGGCAAAACATTCAATCATTGGAATTGCACGTCATTCAACCAGTACCAAAACTTAAGAGTGTTGTTTTATTTTCTGTGATGCTTTGTTTCCTCGAGACGCCAGTTGAACCTAGATTAATATCCGAGCTTCTTTGTGAGTCATAAAGAAGCTGAAAAATGAAAGTTGTCTGGATTATTATAAACATAAAGTTTAGTGTACTTTCCTGTGGCGGCGACAAAGAGCTCATGTTGGGTCTGTGGAGTCATAACAGGGGTTTACATCGCTGGGAAAATAAGCAAGTTTTGTTTTGAGAAATTCAGGCACAATATTTCCACCATGATGTCAGTATTGGTAAATTATAGCTGAAAAAGGTGACGCAATAAAAGCTAACACACACACACAACTAAAGAACCTCAACATGTCAAGAAACAAGTGTCAAAGACAGAAAACAGACATTCCTGAATTATTAAGAGTGATGAGTTAATTCTTGTTTGTCAGACTCACTTTTTTTAAAATGTAAGTGGTCTTGTGATGTCACCTGTTTGTTTCCAAAGCTGAGTTTTGAAACCTATCATCTGTGCACAACTTTTAATTTGAAAATCTTCTGGACGACTAAGTTATGAGAAAATATAACCCTGCAGCATGTGAAGTTAGAAGATGAGTTAGTCACACTAAAACTGGGCTGTAAACCTGCAAACCAAGCTTTTTAAATAGGTGTTCATGTGGTCTCTCATATTTCTACGTCAAGCCCCAAGTGGACACTCAAGGAACTGCAGTTTGGGACTTTCTCTGTTTCATTTCTCATGACCAGAATTTGATGCTTGGTGCTAATAAAGTGTGAACTGTTTCAGGAAATATTGAATATCAGCTAAAAATTCTGTTCATGTGCATCCTCTGAATCAGAAAATTATAATTTGGCATTTTAAGCAGCACAAATGAGAACACAAACCATCATAAAGATGTTTTTTTTCCCAATATGTTTTTCTTGCTATATAAAAAACACATTTTTGAGTCAGTATTTTTAGCATAGAAGTTTGCCTCCTTTTTGAATTTCTCTGTTTTTGCAAAAATTATATATGCTGGCTGTAACATAAGTACTAAATGTTCAAAGACTGCTCTCTGCACTTGTATTTGATCACCAGTGAGTCATTCAGTCAACAGGGAATTTATTTGGCACACTGCAAAAAAGGGAGTCTGATTATAAGATAAAAAATACTAAATTTGATGGGAAAATATCATGAAAACTAGTGAAATTATCTGTCTATGCAGCAAGATAATTTCACTTGACTAGAAATCTTGAAATAAGACTGATAAATCTAAAAACAAGATGGCCTTGATAAGTATTCTCAGATCTTAAAACATGAAGAAAATGCTCAATTTTAGATTAAAATGCTTGAAAACAAACTTCCTGAAGAAGAATTTTAAGTGAAATATACTGAATATGAGCAATAGAGTCTAATTCCATGCTTCTTATATTATTTTTTAAGTCAAAAATGCTTAGAATTAGAGACATATGATTAAGATAATTCTTGATTCAAGCGCTCTCATCTTGAAATAAGCATAATCCATATTAAAAGTTAAACCAGAATTGTGATATTTGATTTTACATGGGGCACACCACTAAAAACTGGATCACAAGAAGTTTTAAATTTAAAGGTATAGTGTCTAAATCATTGTTTTTGAAAGTGTTGACACACTGAGGTAATCTTAAACCAGTCTTCAACCAAAAAGCTCTGCTGTTGTTTGGGTGCAGATTTTTTGCTGTAGTAGCTTTTTTTTGGACACATTCATCTAATGTGTCGATTCACTTTTGTAGCTCTTGTGCATTTTCTGAGACAGACTGAATCCCTAAGAGAGTAATTTGTCTTCTTTTAAAGGCTGCTGACCGACTTCTACGAGTCGGAGGACAAAATATGCAAGTTCCCAGGGGAAGGGAAGATTTCTCCTCTATACCTCTCTAAAACCCTCCCATCAGTGATGATCCTGGGGGGGCTCACACTGCCATTACTGCTGACGGAGAGCGGCAGGAAACTGTACGTGAGGACCTGGGTGTACGGGACGCTGCTGGGCTGGCTGTGGGTGAACTTTTCCCCTTAACGAACAGAGCGGAGGCTGCCATGACGACACGCACGACAGACATGAGAGATGAGGCGCCACGTTCCCCTGCATCACAACGGTGACACACGCCGTGTTTATAATGCAGAGCTGCAGCGTCTGATAAGAGGCTCGGAGATTTATCCAACATGTCTGGCTCACCGGTGACCTGAGCGGAAAGCTGAACAAAGATGGGGAGAAAAGTTGAGCTTTTTGTGCTACGTGTTCCCTCATTATTTGGATTTGCAGCCTGAAATGACGAGATAAAATTAAATTAAAGAGTTTTAGAAAATCTAAAGTAAGGATATGATCTCTACTATGAAATAGATACAAATATGAATATATGAATATATATACCTCTTCTATTTATCTTAAAATAATTCCCCCTTCATTAGATTTAGCCAAATTAGACCTCTTGCATGCTCACTTCTCCATCAAACATCGGCCACTTTAAAAGCTTGTACATGACATAATTTAGGAAACAAAGTGTAGAGTACTTCCTAAACTATTTTAATGATCAGAATCAGCTCCTGTGTGTCCCAAACACAGCGTAGCCGATCATTAAACATAAAGTGCACTGACTCATAAACATTGGTTGTAACGTTCTCTCATTGATGCCAAGTCCAGTTTCAGGACCGTGAGGCTCTTTGCTCATTTAAAGTGAAGTTTTTTTACATTAGTAGAACAAAATAAAAACAAACCGTCCTCTTTACAGACTCATGAACATGTCACCAGCTGCATTGTTTACCATAAAGATTTATAATGACTTTGTTTTGTACTAAAAATGAATGTAGCCGTAAAACCATGTATCTGTAACTGAAAGTAATTGTTCCTTTTGCTTTTATTTTATTCGTACAATTCCTAATTTTGAGGATTTGTATTAAAATTGTTCTACCAATGTAAAACATTTCTTTAACCTTAAATTGTCCATCGTTGCCAAAACCGTACATGATACAACCCACAGTGTTCTACAAGTGTTTGAGTCGAGCAATACTTATTTTGATGCCAGCAAAGAAACCCGTCTTTGTTTGTACCGTTCCTCTGTTAAAGTACATTAAGATAACGTTCTTTTTATGGTTTATTTCTATGTTCATAAATGTAATATGCAGTTTTTATGTTACCGCTCACATGAAAGTATCTACCAAGCAAAAAAAGCTGATAAAGCCATGTAAACAGTTTATCGCAGGTTCCTGTGCACTCGAAGCCATTTGTATTATAATTATCACTGTATTGTGTAATGCACTGTCCGTACGTCGTCGTTGTTGTTTACTGTAAGAACCATTGCATTTTCCACGTCACTTTACATAACTGTGGTCTCGTCTTCCTCTGTTCTGTCTTTGGTATGTTCTCCTCATGCTGATGGTTCATGGTTTAACCATGTCGCTCAAACACCTCACTTGAATAACCTTTCCTCGTCCTTAAATGACCCTTGTCAGCCATTTTATAGTCATTTGTATCCTGACAAGATCAGACTGTAACTCATCAGGAATCTCTGTAGACAGTATTTAAATGCCAATGGATTTTGGAAATGTGTGCCTTCTCTCTGGAGGAGTTGGTCCTCAGCCCTCTCTCTCTCCGAGGGTCACAGTAGCTCTTTTCCACCAAGTGACTGCGTAGAGACTCTCTGCTGGAGCTGCTGCTCTCTGCAGCATGTGGTCACATTGTCTACAGTTCATAGTGGCTTATTTTGCTCTAAGAATGCATTTATTTACACTTTTTGAGGACTATAATTAAACGATGAAACCTTTAATGTGTGTAAGTTTTGAAAATGGGAATCGAAGTGAAATAAAGTGGGTTTGTTTCTTTGAGAAGAGTCCAGTTTCCTGTCAACACTGAAAAGTGATGTAGTGCACATATTTTTTCATTACGAATGCAATCCATAACAGTTTTGCTGATATTGATCTTAAAATTTTTGCTGTCATTATGTTCCTTTTAGTCTCATGTCTAGCTGAAATCAGTACCACTTTGTTCAAACAATAACACACTCTCCTTGGGTTTGTATCTGGCAACCTTTTTAATTAGAAAGTTTTTAAGTAAAGTCCACATTATGCTTCTCATATCAGACACTATGAGATACATGGGACAGTAACAAATAAGGGATGGTATCAAAAATATACTTAAAACTAATTCAAACAACGTGTAGTTTTTGTATAAATGTGCAGATTGCATCTCTGTTGGTGTCATAGTATTTTATGTGACATTTTTAAACAATCAAAGAATCAGTCCCATTCAATTATAACATGGTGTAACCACAAAAAATGATTCACCTTCCTTGAAGCAATGCAGGTGTACTGATTAAGTATTTTATTTGTTGTACTGAGCAGTCAGTATGCCGTTGACATTAATATTTCCTCTATTTTTGGGGTCAGATGGTGAGAAATCATTTTATTTCTTTGTGTAGCAGACAGCTCAAATGATATCTATAGTGACTTTTATTGAGCAATATCAGATTTTTTTAATGACAAACATTGGTTATGCTAATTGACATTTATCAGTTTTACTATCTGACCAAGTCTGTCACCCTCATTTCCATTTATCAGAGCAAAGAATGAAAATGTTACACTACTATGCCAAGAAAGCTATTTCAGACAAAAGGTGAATAATAATAATAACAATAATAATAATAATAATAATAATAATAACAATAATAATTACCTTATTTACATAGCACCTTTCAAAAAATGTTTACAGTGTTTGTAGGAAGATTGTCTACAGAAGAATTTAATTATAAAAAAGTTAAGACATATAAAATATATAAATAATGCTGGCATGTACTGTCACAAAAAATGAGAATACGACAGAATAATAGATTATAGTGTCGAATCTCTATTTCCCTACTTTATCTTTAGTCCATGAATGCATCACAAACAAGCATGCGCATGCGCACTGCAGTTTGTGGGCAGTAACCCTTTTGCAGTTACAGGGAAGTGAAGATAAACTGAGGACAAAATTTTCAGGACTGTCGTTTACTCCTTTATACCCCAGGTATGATAACCACAGAAACAAATACGTTAACTGCACTGTGATATTAAAATATAGCACTTTTAAATATTTAGTTAATATATCGAGCGAAAAATCTAAATTTCTCTGCTCCATAGCTGTGTCGTTGTTACGGTTTATCACCAACGGTCTCACAGCGACATCTACAGATCAGTTACTACAGAACAAGTTATGTTGTGCTAAAAAAAGGGTCTATAAATGTCATTAACGTTAAAATTAGACACATTTAACACTAACAGATATCATTCTGAGTCTTAATTTCTCAATTTAGTCCTCAAACACGTTAAAAAGCAGCGTTGTTATAACATTGAGAGCTGTGCAGCTTGAGCACTTGAATGCGTCATAGTTCAACTCCCATCATGAGTCATTCCTTTATTTTGTAGGAAAAAAACATTTATTATCTAGCTTATTATACACTATTTTCCTGCTTTAATTTCTTTTTTTTTCATACATTGTGAGTTTGAGTGCTCTCCCTTTATTCAAGCACTATTCAAAATGTCCAACTTTAATTCTTCTATATTCCCAGTTCTTGATTTTTATATTGCTTTTTACTTCAATTTGTTATTAATTGCAAAAATCAGTGTCATAGAAATGTAGTAAGATCTGGGAATTATACAGGGTGTCCATAAAGGCTCTTCACAATTACAAAAATATATATATATTACAAAAGCAATTGATGAGATATCTTGACAAAATTTATTCTCTGTCCACACTTGTTATCATATTTTTTTATTCACATTGAATTTGTGCCTTTTGGGTATCCTGTTATAGAGATACTGTTAAATGAAACCCTAAAAAAGGATCCTCCTCAAGGAAAGGCAAACTGTGTGTCATGGTTTATTGAAACATAATCAGATACACAAAGTCAGCAAAACTTCAGAATGAAATATTGAAGAGATTTACCGTAAGAATTAGTTCTATGAAACTTTTCAGAATAGATTTTAATGTCTGCTCCTCTTTTTGTATAAAAGTCCAACTACTTGTCTGCTCATTTGCTTTTGTAATACAGTTTTCAAAGTGCAAAGAGACTTCATGGACACCCCGAATAACCTTTTACTTCACAGAGAGCTGCATGAAAAGTTCATAAAGGTTTTATTTTCATGCAATAACTAAATTTACGCTCACAGCTTTACAATGGCGGTGGACTGGATCGGATTCGGCTACGCAGCAGCCATCGCCCTGGGAGGATTTATAGGCTACAAGAGAAAAGGTTGACACTCCCACTTGATGATGCTTGGCAATCAGCTGACTCATACTGTAGATAAAGTAATAAACCCAGATTTAATGCACTTCAATGATGTCATTTGTTTCATTGCAGGAAGTGTGATGTCCCTGATAGCTGGGTTAGTTTTCGGTGGATTATCTGCTTATGGAGCGTACAACATCTCAAATGATTCAAGGGACATCAAGGTGTCATTCAGTAAGTATTCACACACTCACTCAAACAGGTGAAATTGAAGCTCCAGTGAGATTTCTGCGACTGATTTTTACCTTTTGACTTCTGTTCCAGTGGCAGCAGGAGCCTTATCTCTCATAATGGGAATGAGATACAAGAAATCTGGCAAACTGATTCCTGCTGGCATCATGTCAGGGCTGAGGTCAGAGTCAAACTCGCTCCACATGCAGTAAAACTTCACTGATTGTGAAATGATGTTGTGAAACGTAATGATTTCTGGTTTTCTCTCCGTCTTACAGTCTGTTGATGGTGTTTCGGCTTTTATACCTCATCATGGTGTGACCTACAAAGCGACACAGACGAGATGGAGAACTTCCTGTTCTTCAGCGAATAAGCCTTGTTTTAAAGGAATCATCATTCCAAGCTATGTGTTAAAACTGAACGATCGAACGCCTAAAGTCGTTACGAATTCCACTAATATGTTCGAAAGTCTTAAGATTTGCTGCAGCAATATGAATATGCACAACTTTAATCTTCATATTGTTTGATAGTTGCAGGTTTGTAGCAGAGAAAATGAATGTGAGGATGTGGGTGCTTGGTTTTGTCTGCGCTGAATGTTTGTTTACACTAAAAACAGACAATTTACATGCAAGTGTAACTTAAATGTTTGACTTTTAAAAAGGATTTATGTGACACTTTTTTGATAAAAGCAGAATTAATGAATAAGAAATAAATGTAAATGTTGAAAAGTTTCTTTTGGTGTCTAAGGAGTGATGCAGCACAAATACAGAGCAACAGTCGTTTCTCAACATTTCTAAAACAAAATTAACCTTAAATTTGCAGAAGTTTCACACAAAGTGATATTTAACCCTGTGGTGCATAGTGGTCACTACAGTGGACACCTATTTAAAAGTTATTTACTCCTAAATTCAATGTTTTATGTGGTGGAAATTCATATTAGCCTGTGTCAAGATATTTTTATTATTCTTAGGGTCTGAAAAAAATGTTCAATTCTTTTTCCAGTTTTATATATTTTCTAAAAAAGTTATAGACAAACATTTGAGGTTACATTCGCGTAATAACTATGAATTATTCAGTGTTAAAGCGGATGAAAGAGAGTTAAAATGTTTCGCAAAGCATTCAAAAATGATTATTCATGAAATTACCAAAAAAAAGAAAAGAAGTCAAACGAAAAAATAAGTCACATTTACATTAAGTTTACACTGTTTTAAGTTGAAGACTCAGTTACAATATTTGAAAAAAAAAAGGTTAACTTTTTTTCATGCTTTAAGATAAATAAAAACACTCAAGGGAAAAATCCTGACACTGACTTTCATAATTCACGCATCAGAGGGTTAAGTTTATAAAGTTGACCTTTCGATTGGACATATTAGAATTATTTGAAATAATAAATGATTCATATCAGCTTAAAAAGAAAATGATATACTACTGCTCGACAAATGCAACTTGTGGGAATGATAGTTTGATATCTTCCTTTTGCTGCCAGGTTTCAGGTTTTTATAAAAAAGAAAACTCACTACATGACACAGTTTTTTATATCGTTCCCATGCAGCTTCATGCCATTGATTTCCACCTAAAGCACCTGTTTAAACATGGGAGGCTCATTTAGAAACACAACAACAGCAGGTCATTCAGAGAGACACACCCAGGTAAGACATTAAATCACTTTTTCAACTTACACACAAATACCAGTCATGAGGCATTTACCTCCAGCTTTAGGTTTTATCCCAGGTCTTATCATATGTGGGTAGAAGTTAACAGCAAACAAAAGTCGAGAAAACACAGAGATGTATATGACTTGGACGAACGCCAAAGATTAATCAAAGTAAGATCTACGAAAGGCCACATGAGGTGAAACTCACTTCATAATAGTTAATGTATTCGTAAACACATGCATGAGTCTTGCCAGAAAATTTTGTAAGCACAGCAAGGACACGCCTGAATTTGATTTTATTTATCACATTTATTTGAGGCTCTGAATTTCTCTGTCTACTAATGAAATCCACTTAGCTTTATCTTGTAGTGGCGAGACCATAAAATGATTCAAAGGGTGGCTCTTATTTGCAGCTAATTACACATATCAGGGGGTTTGGTATTTCACTGCAATAATTTCTGGGTACAGTGATAAAAGCAGGATGCATTTGCATGTCTTAAGTGTGAGTGAAGTTTTCAGTGTTTATGTGCAAACTTGCATTATCAATATGCACATTTGTAACAATAACCTCTTTTATGTACATTCTTTTTACTTTTTATTTTTGCTGTCTCTCTTTCCTTTTTTATTTCCTCTTACCTCTGGTCTTCTTGGTCTCAGATTCTTGTAATTCCTGGGTTTTCTTCTCCTCGTTGTTTTATACTTCATTTTATACTTATCATTCAGAGAGATACACCCAGGTAAGACATTAATTCACTTTTTCAACTTACACATAAATACCAGTCATGAGGCATTCACTTCCAGCTTTAGATTTTATCCCAGGTCTTATCATATGTGGGTGGAAGTTAACAGCAAACAAAAGTCGAGAAAACACAGAGATGTATATGACTTGGACGAAAGCCAAAGATTAATAAAAGTAAGATCTACGAAAGGCCACATGTGGTGAAACTCACTTCATAATAGTTAATGTATTTGTAAACACATACATTAGTCCTGCAAGAAAATTTTGTGAGCACAGCAAGAAGATGTCAGAATTTGATTTTATTTGAGGCTCTGAATTTCTCTGTCTTCTAATGAAATCCACTTAGCTTTATCTTGTAGTGGTGAGACCATAAAATGATTCAAAGGGTGGCTCTTACTTGCAGCTAATTACACATATCAGGGGGTTTGGTATTTCACTGCAATAATTTCTGGGCTCAGTGGTAAAAGCACACACACTGTCAAGATAGTGGAGTGTGTCAGTGAGCAGGAAGCTTTTGCATGTCTTTAGTGTATGTGAAGTTTTTAGTGTTTATGTGCAAACTTACATTATCAATATGCACATTTGTGACAACAACAACCTTTTTTTTTCATTTTACCTTTTCATTTACATTATTTTTACTTACTTACTTACTGTCTCTATTTCCTTCTTTTATTTCTTCTTACCTCTGGTCCTCTTGGTCTCAGGTTCTTGCAAGTTCTGGGTTTTCTTCTCCTTGTTGTTTTATATTATTATACATGCTATGAAAGATTAAAATATATAAACAAAATAACAGAGAGATAGGACTGGATAAGTTTTATCAACTTCATCCTAGACTCTCTCAGACAAGGCATAGTTTACTATGTTGCTATTGAGCTTTTGTTTTCTTTTTTTTTCTCTGACAAAGTACATTGTGCAACATATTTACTTTGGTCTCTTTTCACCTGTTGGAACAAATGAAATTAAAAAATATATATATTATTCATTCTAAAGTTGTTTTCTTGACTGGGTTTTTAAATCACTGTTTGCTGATTTTTGTCATTCAACTCCACAGTTAAAGCTCTTTGTAAACCACTGTTTTTTTTAAGGTGCTGTATAAATAAAGTTATCATTGTTATTATAATTTCTTTGTATTCTACTTTCAAATTCACATACTTCACATACATTATGAAAGATGCTATATAAAGAAAAATGGTATTATTTATGCCTACTTGATTTACCCTCATATTTTTGTTTCTTCCTTATTTATATTTTGTGTTTTGGCTCTAAAAATGATTTTTCTTGCTTGTTAAGTGTGATGTTGAACTGACACAAAGCAACACAGAACTTTCTCAAACTTCTTTAAAAATAGACAATTTATTTAGCAGAATTTCACAAAGATTTTTCAGATCAAAACCGTTGTTTTTAGTCTCGTTAGACAAATGCAGTAATCATTTCAGTAAAATTAACATTGATTTATTAGTAGAAAAAGCTATAATTGCTGATAATTTCTGCATGGCGGAGAGGAATGTCGCAGGTTTTTTACAGCTTCAGTTCTTTGATATCGAACACCTCCATGACAGTTTTTACGTAGTGGTCATCCGGCTGCGGCTTCCTCTTGCTGCCAGGTTTCAGGAATCTGTCGACGGCTGGAATCTGCAACATCCTGCCCTGGAAAGACTGTACAGGAAGTGTATGAACAGGTAAGTCAGGTGGGTACAGGTGGTGCTGAAAACTGATGTGATTGCAAATGTTACACTGGATTTTCAGAGGAACGTAATTTACCTTGACGCTGGAGAAATCTTTCAGGATCCCGATAAACTTCTCCTCCAACATGAGGGTGCATTCGAGAAGCAGCACATCTGCCATGCTCAGCCTTCCTCCAACCAGGTGAACAGTCTTCTCCAAGACCTGAGGAGTAAACAGAGAAGCTTATCTAATTATTTCAATCACATCTCTATTGTGTGTGTGTGTCACATGCAGGGGATAATTATATTACCTTTTCAAACACGGGGAGGTAGCGTTCCTTTGCTTTTTTTTCAATGTTCTCCAGTTTTGGTTTGGGATCTTGGGTGAATGGCAACATCATGATCATTTCCATCAGATCTTGTAGTCCCTCTGAGTACATGTTGATCCTGTGGGAAACCGTCAAAAACTGTCACACACAACAACAAAAGACAATTTCTACGCCATTATTGGGTTATTAGAACAGAAAAACTCCATACATGACTCTGTCTTTAGCGTCTTTCCCGTGCAGATTGTATTTTTCTGCGATGTAATTCAGGATGGCTTTGGTCTGAATCAGCTTCATGCCATCGATTTCCACCAAAGGAACTTGTTGAAACATGAGAGCTCCATCTTTGAACACAAAAAACAGGAGCAGGTTATTCAGTTGGACACTCCCAGGTAATTCATAATATGGAGTTCAGCTCTGTACACAGGTCAAACGGTATATGAGGCATTCACTCCCAGCTTTGCTCTTTTCTCAGGTTGCGTCACATTGAGGTGGAAGTTGACAGCTTAACAAAAGCAAAGACTACTCAAAGATTCATGTGACTTGGACACATGCCAAAGAATACACATGTAGTTTTCAGCTTTTAGAGATAATTCAAGACAAACTTACCATTTAAGAGTTCTTTATACTGAGCATGTTTTGTCAGGTACACCTCATCAAACTGGAAGATTGAAATAAAAATTAGAGATTAAGTCAACAACCAAAAATTTAAAGATGTTTATACAAATTTTTTACTTCAATTCACTTTTAACTTACATCAACTTCTGCAACTGTGAGGAGCCAGCGGATTGATTCCATTTTCCCTCTTCCATTGAAGTAGGTGAGCACTACTTTGTTTGCCATGGTTGCAAATTGTTGTTGATGATGTCAAGCTAAAGTTACAAAAAGATACAGATGACAAAAACACGAGTTAGTACAAAAACAAATACAAATGCATGCACATAAAGTCAAAACAGGTGAGGTAATCTTTACCTGAGGTGTGCACAGACTCCTGAGAGAAGTGACAGAGAAACAGAAGGTGAATTGAAGTTGTTAGTTGTTATATAATGGTAAGATAAAAGGAGGAGGAGAGGAGGGAGTAAGGAGGAGTAAAGTCTCGGATGAGTGTGATTGGTTGGCAGCAGCCAGTAGAAAGAGAGCGCAGCTAGTTTTTAGCCGCTATGCATCATGGGAAAAATTTAGATTCGGCGTTAAAGCGGCTAATTTTGCGTTAATTCCGACGTATCTGACCGCTTGTGTTCGTGAATACAACGTAGTAAGCGTATAGAGTTAATACGTAAATTCATACCTTAGGTTTCGATTTCTAACACCGCGAGAGAAAACGGTATCTCCACCCGCACCTATAAAGCTGCCACGCCTCTCGAAGAAAAGCTGGATGTGAGGGCGATCTGGCTGCGACATCTGTCACCCCATTGATCGCTAGGGTTGATTCGGCTGATCTGGCTGGCTAGGCGGGTGTCCCCTTCCTCCCTCACCGTTCCATGTGTGTCCCTCCCGAAGCTCCGCGCTCGGTCGATGAGGACGACGTCCCCCGGACGACCATCCATCGGTATACCAGTAGCTGCGCTCCCCTGCTAGAACCTCCAAACAAGCTCAAGGCCCATTTGTAGGAGTCGTAGGGAAGTTAAGCTCCAAGCGTCAGACACATCCAAATGCGGCGCTGCACGTGGCAGTCTGCCTTCCTTTTAAACTTATCACAGTATAAAAAACTGTTTATGAAAATAACACTTAATGTTAGCAGACCAAGGTATATTTTAAAATACACATTACAAAGACTTTTCAAACTACAGTAATATAAAAACTGTGTTTCTATCATCACGCTCGCGCACATTCTGCACATTTTCATTTCACTGACAACAATGCTTTTAACAAAGGACTTAAACAATGGCTAAAATCAAAACAACTTTGCTCACATGAATAATTTTGATGATTGCTTTATCATACTGCCTTTGCTTTACAACATATGTGGGTCAATGACGTGACGTCCCTTTTGCAATATTTCCTTCCATCATGAATTGAGTATTTCATGTATGAAACCTGTGTTATTTGAACACATCTTTAAACTATTAAAATATAACATGTTTTTTTGTGTTTTGGTTCCTCAAACCCCCAAAATGTCAAGTGGTGCAACCGTCCTGACAAGTATCCACAGTAATTAAACTCTAAAAATTGAATGTCAATTCTTGTCAATTGAAATTAAAAATACAGTGGCATTATTTTATGCTTGAACCTTTTTAAATAAAACATTCTTTGCAAATGAAAATAATTTTAAAGCTGTTGAGAAATTTAAAAAACTTTTGTACTGTAATTTTCACCTTGTCAAATGTCAGGGTGGTGCAACCGTAACATTAGACTTTTATTTTAAAGTGAAGAGAATAAAACAGGAAACAGGAAACTGACATTTGTGACCAAGTGGAAAAGTTTGTAGATTTCTCTGAAATACTGATAAAAAAGTTTTTTTTCAGTTCATTGGTGACTGGAACTTAAAGGTACAGTCCACCATGTTGGTTACATTATTACACTTTACAATAAAATTGTACTTTAATAAATAGAATAAGTGTTTATTTTCTTTACTTTGTGTGTTTTACTTTTACATACTCAGTGATGTCTGTGAACTCTCTATGAACGGTTATTAAAGTGTGTCTTTTTTATTGTCCTTGTATAAAATATATTTTCATATATCTGGTTGCGCCACCTGACATTTTTGGGTGCTCAAATTAAAAATACTAAAAAATTATGAACCTCAAAACTTTGAAATGTTGGTCAACTACTGAAATCTGTTAGAAAACATAATTCTTTTCTCAGAAATATGTTTTTATCCATTTTCAAAGAACTTTTTAAAAATACGTTTTTTGACCCTCTTTTTGTCATTGACCCATGTATGTATTTAATTTGTAACAACTGCTTTTATTATTTCTGTATTTCTGTAATGTTATAATACACTGTTTTTTTCTTTCTTCCCCCCCCCCCTCTTCTTCTTTCTACTTCTCTCACTATTTCAATTACTTTATCATTTCAAAAGCCTCCTGTGGAAAAGTATCGCGAATTAGCTCCTGTGCTAAGATACTGAAACAAAGCATCTGGTTTGTCCAATGTTATTGTGATAGCCACATCAAATAAGCAATAATTAAATGAAAAATAAACAATTTAATTTAAACCTGTCTATATTCTTTCTTCCTTTTGTACAAAGTTTCTGTTTTTCTGTATCTCCAACATTTCTATAGTAAGAGATGCCCCCTCTTTACTCTGCTTTTTCTGCTTTTCAGAACCCAGAACCCAGTACAGTGATGTGAATAAACACATTAATATTTAATGTAGCAGCAGAATGTACATTCTTTTATTTATTGATAGTTAATGTTTACTCATACCTGTTTTTGTACAAAGAGAGCACAATTAAAACCGAAGTTAAATTCCTATGCTTCTTGAAGATACTTAGCAATAAAACTGATTCTGATTCTGAAATTAACTTTTTTTTTTTTTAGCAAGGCCAAAGTTGATTATAAAGCATATTTTCATATGTAAAAAATTAAAACTACAATAGTATAAGAACTGTTTGTTTCATGAAATTAACACTTTTTGTTAGCTGGCCAAAGTTATTCATGAGGCACATTACAAAAACTTAAAAACTACAATGATATGACCACTGTTTTAATTGATCCAATTATTGTTTCCAGTTTTTACCTTGAAATAAATGGATTTTGATTGGGTTATTTCAAAATTAAATGAAACAAGTTCATCATTGCCAGGAAACCGTTTAAATAAAATGTGGCCTCTTAGGGCTTCTGTTGCATCTGACAACTTTTGAGAAACTAAAAACACATTTTATTTATGATTCGAGTTCAAAATCTTCTGGGGCTAAAATCTTATTCTTGTGCTGTATTCTTTGGACTGTTTCCAAATCATGTGAATTTTTAGTTTTGCTCCTGACTTTTGGTTTTCTGTCAAGTTTAAACTGCAAACACAACACAGCCTGGGATAAGACCACAACAAGTAGGAAGTTAATGACTCAACTGGCTGCTGTTTAACTCATGTGCATGAACTCTGGCCAGTTTCTTAGACACAAACATTTTCTGATTATTCTGTTGACTGTGGATGGTCGTTTGTGTCTTTTTTTAAAAATATTTTTGCCCCTGCCTTTCAAAATGTCTGTGCACACCACTGGTGAGCATGTTAAAGCTTATTAAGTGAGCAGTGTTTGATGGTTCAGTGAGCATGCAGGATGCAGGAGATCCAAACCAGATCTGACACATGGAAAAATTAATCTGAGACAAGTTCACACTCATTCTTTATTTCATTGCACTCTGCACAGTGTGTTTCTTTTGACTACAATCATGTGCTCGCCGTTGTAACCAAAAACTGGACATAGTTTGACTGGATGCACTGGATTTACGTGTATATACCATTTGCAGAAAGCTTTTACAGACAGATTAAATCCAGGGGATTAAATTTCCAGGGTTGCTGTGCTCGTACTGGTGCAGCTGTTTACCAACATAGAAATATACTCATAGAATATATGGAAGGATTTTAAAAATATTAAAAAGTCACACAAGTTGTATATGTGGGTATCCAGTTAGAAGTTTAATTATGCTCAATAGTTTGTAGTTCAGTCATCACATCCATAAGCCCAAGTAGATTATAATAATTTGGACTATTTCACTTGCAAAAAGAAAATTTGCACAATGTGGCAACAACTTGTATTTGAATAATTTTACTGAAATGAAATCACCATCTTAAATCAGACAGTGTTATATTATATTATGTTACAGACGTAAAAAATAAAACACTGAGGAGCAAATTCTGGCTCAAACTTGGGCCGATTGCATTTGGCTTTACACGTTCACTTTGATAATTTACAACTCACAACATCCATAATAACATCGTACGTAAAACAAAGAGAGATTATTGCTGTGTAAGATGTATGTACAGGCGGATTATAAAACAACTAGGCCTACTCTTTGGAGGTGAAAGAGTCTCGAGGAGCACAGTCACGGCTCCACGCGGGGCACTAGCGGTGTCCGTATTTGGCAGACCAGTCTGTTCGCCCGTGAATGGTCTGAACCGGGGGGCGAGGCAGCAGACCGGGGGTGCTCTTGTTGACCATCGATGTGCTGGCAGAGGTGCTCATGTGCCTTCGACTGGACTGCCATGTTGCATAATCTGGAGTAACAAATGATGCACAATGAGTAAAAAATAAAGCTTCATACATTTTGATCCAGACTCTGAGCCTGTAATCTCTTCTCTGAGGTATTTTTGGATGCATGTGAAGTTCACATCAAACAGACAGAAGCAGAGAAATCTCAAATCTCTGAATCTGATCCTCACTTGATGCTGTGGATTCCACTGAAGGACCCTGATGCCCTCTGTGACCTGCAGAGCTGTGGTCTTTTTTGTAAAACGACGGCATGTATCCTCCTGGGATCGTGTTTGTACCTGAGGTTTCACGCAGAAACAGATTCATTCATTTGAACAGAGCAGGAAACAGAAAGCTGCAGAAGTGGAAGTTTCATTTGACGTTACCGTGAGCGCCTCTGCTCGGCAGAGTCCCTCCAAATGGAATACTGCTGTTCCCCCAAAGATGGCTGCCACTGAAGTCTTTACTGGCGTTTATGGCGGCGTTTTTCTTTGTGCTGATGCCTGAAGGAGAGAGATGAAGGTTATCTGACACCTTCTTCACAGAAATGTTATAAACAAGATGACAAGGTACAAAAAATGTGTGAAATCCCTCCTCTACCCACATCTGCAGCCTTGGTAGGATGAGCATCTGGTCACTAACATAAACTAATACTTGAAGGTTCATTTTATGTACTGAACCACTTTCCTTGCATTGAAACAGCAGTTATTTATTGGTGTGTCCCGACCTTTTCACTCACTATACAATACCAATATAGCAGCCTTGTGTTGGCTGATACTGATATTGATTTGATACGATGTCAGCACAGATGGTGTGACATTCAACTCTATTTGTAGGTAAATACGTTTGGGGGGATAAAGTTTAAATGTATTAAACTTCCTCAGTTCTGTGCCACTGCGTGAAAATTGTGCATGACAAGTTTTGCTCTCAGCTGCAACATCTTTTCAGACTTAAGCAAAAAAAAAAAAGCTCTGTCTCACGGCTGACGTCACTCCTACTCCTTGTTATTTTGTTAGCACCTTAGCACATGATGTTGTTGTGATCATGTGGACTTTGCAGGCTGGATCCGGCCGCTGCTATATAGAGGTGCTGAAGCCGAGTCTAGGATAGACTGCTTGTACTTGAATGCTTATATTAGAGATTTTGGATGGCGAGTAATGAATTCAAGACCTTTTAAGAATGCGCTAACACCCAGAATACGTTGTATAAAAGCTGCTATCCAGTTTGCTTCTTTAATAGATAATAATTAAGAAAATTGTCGTCTGTCATCATCAAAAATCAAAAATCAAAAAGCTGATCTCATCTCAGCTTCTATAAATTCCCACAGCTGATCTGCTGAACCATCAAATCTAAAACTGGACCAGAGCTGAGGAAATTGAGGTTTGATAATTGTGAAAATGCACATAGACACTTTCCCACGGTTTGTTTTAAACTACCTCAGTGCTGCTGTAATCCACTTCCTCAAAGGTAAGACTCTGAATACCTGGTAGATATCTTGACTGCCTCAGGTAATGCTGTTTGGCTGAAGCGGTTCTCGATGGCTCCTGGTACGCTGAAGTCTTGTTCAGGTTCAAAGGTGCATCTTCCTTTACTTTAGGTCGACTGAAATCCAGAGCGTTTCCGTATCTGAAAGTGAAGAGAGCGTTGAAAGAGATACACACACATTTAATGATCCTGATATAAGACAGGACTCATCATCATCATCGTCCTCCTCCTTCACCTGCTCATGGTGTCCTCCTGCTGCCTCGTCTTCTCCGAGGAAAAGTTGTTTTTCCCGAGAATACTGATGGATGTCAGATGTGTGTCCTCGTAGTCGTCCCAGTCTTCACCTTTGAGGTGTCCTGTGCCGTGACCCCAACGTCTCCGCCCTCCTTTGGGTTTTAACTGGTAGCCCAGCAGGTTTGAGTTTTCTGTCTCCTGTCGTGATTGCTAAAGGAACGACAAACATGAAAACAAAACATAAGAGGACTATCATGTTAAATTCACAATTTTGATTGAGCTGCTACACAACAAACATTAACTTCATCAAGACACAAGACAATGTTTGAGGTCTCTGCTCAAAAATGACAAGGCAATAAATAGAGTAGCTCTACTACCACAAGGTCTGTATGAATAACCAGGGAGTGTTTTTTAAATATGTGTTATTTTAAGTTTAAATGGTTTTGTGTCTGAGTTAAGTTAAAGAGAGTTGAAGATTTCCGCCTAAAATAAGTCAAAGTTTAACACAAATATTGGGTATTAAAAATGCACATGTAACTAAAATTTCTAGAAAACCAAAGTTAAGCATCTGAACATTATCTGGACCAAATATGGTGCTAATGAAGTGAAGCAGATCAACGTCAGAGATGTTTAAATAGAGTATGTCAGAGTTTGAGGTTTTGAGGGTCAGTCATGTGAAGCGGTGACAAGAGTTTCCTCTTCATTTTGTTTCACTTCATTAAAGGAAGAAATTTCTGTTTAATTTGTATCATTAACAGTGAGATGCAGAGTTTATTGTTGCTCAAGATGTTGCCAAACCTTTAGAGTTTGAATGTTCATTTCGATTAAAGAATCAGAGAACTTAATATTGATTTTCAAATCAACACTTTGTGTCCAATTTGTGTTGTGTGATCTTCTGTGCATTCTTTAAAGGAGTTTTCTGGTAAAGAATCATGCATTTCTAAGCTGAACAGTTTTGGTAACAGAGTTTTGAGTAAAGGGAGATAAGCCTCACCTTGCTCTGCAGATTTTTGTCGACAATGTAGGGAAGATGACTCTGTGGCGCCCCCTCACTCTGCTCCTGCTTCAGCATGTGCTTCTGTTGCTGCTCCCTCATCAGCTCTGTGTGCCGCTGGTATGCCGCCGCCTGGGCAGCGGGCGGTAACGGGGAGGGCTGGATCTGCTGGAGGGGTCTGGATGGGGGGCAGTGTTGGTTCGGAGGCTGGGGCAGAGGCATGACAGGTTTGAGCAGCAGAGGTTGGTGCTGCAGAGTCTGTTGTGGCTGTAGGGGAACCTGCAGCGGCACGAGGCTGGGCTGAGGTCTGCCCTGCTCCAGGATCTGCTGAGGGGTGCCCAGAGCCTGACCCACGTGGAAGTAGGAGTACCTGAGAGCCTGAGGAGGTAAAACAGACACACATCAGCTCTTTTTCTCAGGTAAGAGGAGTGAAAACAATGAAAGAGTGTGTTTGACTTTCACCTGTGCAGACGCTGGTCTCCTCTTTGGGTCCCACTGCAGCAGGTCGGTCATCAGGTGGATGGCTTCAGGACTGGCGTTAGGGATCAGAGTCTTTAGATTACTGGGGACACACTGAGGCCAACGGAAATTCATGGCACTGGCAAGCTGAAATCCCTCAGGCCAATCGTTCTGGAAAACAACAGCACAGTTACATTTACACAGAAAGAACAAGAACATCTGTTGAATCCAGTAACAAATAGAAGAAAAGCCTCAACATGAAACTCAGATTTTTAATGCATAAATACAGTTGTGCTCATACCTTTACATACCCTGGTTTCACCATGCAGCCCATTTTTCTTCAAGTGCCTCCTTATTGTGCTTCTTGAAACTTCCACGCCACATTTTTTTAGAAAGTCCTGTATTTCAGCCAAAGTAATTTGTGGGTTTTTCTTTGCTTCCCGAAAAATGTTCCTGGCAGTTGGAGCTGAAATTTTGGTTGGTCTACCTGACCGTGGTTTGGTTTCAACAGATCCCCTTATTTTCCACTTCTGAATTAGACTTCTGACAGTGCTTATTGGCACCTTCAATTCCTTGGAGATCTTTTTATATCCCTTTCTTGTTTTATACAGTTGAACTACCTTTTCCCGCAGTTCATTTGACAATTCTTTCGCTTTCCCCATGATTCATAAACGTCAGAGACAAGTTTCTGTCAGGAGCTGAGAAACTCACTGAGCTTTTATACACACACACTGATTACAAGCAAATAGATCACAGGTGAGGATGGTTACCTTTAGTAGACATTCAAACACATTTGTGTCAACTTGTGTTCATGTTATCAGGCCAAAATCACCAGGGTTTGTAAACTTTTGATTGCTTTGGTAGTTTCTGTTGTCATTATGATTTGAAAAGAGTAAACAGTTATTTGTCAACAAATGGCTTCACCCAATCCAGGATTCCTGCAGGTTTCAGCAAGTCAAATTTAAGACTTTTTAGAACCTTTTCAATGCCACGTTGAATGAAATTTAAGACCAAAAACACATAAATATGGTCGATGGTTTTGTGGGTCCTGCTGCATTACAACCAAATCATGGCGTGTGTCACTCAATGAGATTCTTTCAAGTTTACTTTTTGTCTGTTTCTTGGACATAAAGTGATCCCCAGTGCTCTCAATAAATGTATGTGAAAGTGCAAACAGTGACCCAGGATGCTGATAAAAAAATTTAAATCAGCAGTTTGTAAGACAGTATCTTCTCTATATCTTCTTGAAAAATCCCGGAGAAAAAAATAAAATCAATAAAAAATTTAAAAATTGTGCCTTGACGAATTTAAGACCCTTGAGTAATTTATTTAAGACAAGAATATAAAATTTTAATGCATTTAAGACTTTTTAAGGCCTTGGTTTTAGATACATGAATTAAAGACTTTTTAAGACTTTTTAAGGATTTGTAGGAACCCTGCCAACAGTGTGTTATCATTCACATTCTCTGAAAAATGGCCAAGAAATCACAAATTCTGCAGGAGTATGTAAACTTATGAGCACAACTGTATCTTCCAGGAACCTTGTGTTGAAGTGAAAAGGGGAAACTTTTTATGGGGGTGTAACTTACCCTCATCATGGTTTCATAATATGTTCAACTTTGCTTGAATCATTCATTCACTCTGATACTGATAAATAAAAACTCTGATAACGAAAAATAAATAAATAAATAAAAAATAAAAAAGCAATGAATCCATATTTTTCCAACCTTCTTGGGAGTCCCCAGAACTTGGCAAATCTTGAATATTGTGTCGACTTCACTGGAGCCCGGGAACAGAGGCCTGAGGGTGTAAAGCTCTGCCATGATGCAGCCGACGGCCCATTGGTCGATGGGTGAGCTGTAAGATGTGGATCTGAGCAGCACCTCTGGAGCTCTGTACCTAATTCAGGATCAGAAAGCACGGGGACTTTAATAAAGTGATCTTTCTAACATCCCGTCAGGAGCCGGTGCATGACGCTTGCTCACCATCTAGTGGAGACATAATCCGTGTACGGCGGCTGGGATCTGATTTCTCTGGCCAGCCCAAAGTCGGCTATTTTCACCAGCTCTGGGCCCATGCACAGGAGGTTCTCAGGTTTCATGTCCCGGTGAAAAAAACCTGAAACAGACTCAAATTTAACAAAAAAAAATCTGCTGTGCCACATGAAGAGGGAGCTGTGCGACAACATACCGTGTTTGTGAATGAAAGCTAACCCCTGTAGGATCTGGAACATGATATTTCTGACAGCAGATTCAGGGAACAACCCGGTCCTGTAAAGGCCAAAAAAAACTTTATCAGTGAAGAAACTTTGAATAGTGACGAAATAAAGTGTGATATAGAAGAACTATACGTACCTGTCTTTCATTAGCTGATATAAATTCTCCTTCATGTACTCAAATATGAAGTAGAGGTGATCATTTTCTCTGATCACCTCCTTCAGTTTGATCACATTAGCATGGTTGAGTTTCTTTAAGGACTGGAAGGTGAAGAAAAAAAAAGAAACAATCTCAGAATATGATACAGGAGAGTCGTAGTATGTCTGATAAATCTAACCATGCTGGAAAACCCACACAGCAGCACATTCAAAAGCTCACGCTCGAAAACTAAAAAAGCAAAACCTTCTTGTTGAAACACGGCTAAGTGAGGGCAGGTTGTCGTTTGGGGGATTAATGCTGCAAAAGTTTAAGCTTCTGACTCAAAGGGTAAATCAACACAGAGTAAAAAAGCAGGATTGGGAAATACTCTGTTCTCCCATGCACCGGGATGTTCAGGTTTAACCATGCTACCATGTTTTAGTAAAGGGGGAAAGCTGTAAAGGGGTTTGAGATTTCAGAACATTACATGCCTTAATGACTAATCTAAAAGGAGCAGCATGAGCTACATGTGTGTAACATCAATGTAAGGCTCTAGGAAAAGGGGGAGAGAGTATAGGCCAGGGAAACCAGAGCTCAAACCAACAGCACACATGAATCACCTTCTGCTCTTACAGCTGCTGTGTGACTGACAGCTGAGACAGTAGCACAAAAAAAGACACAGAGTTTACACACAAGGGGTCATCACTAAATTGCCCAAACATAATCACCTTTTGAGAACACATTTCTGTACAAAACACAACAAAAAAAAAAGCAAAACAGGAAGAACACTGCATCAAAAAAACTAACAACATGCTTCACACAAATACAACATGTTTTATTTGAATCTTGTTCGACTTCACAACTTTATGCACATGTAGCACTGACAGGATTAAAGAATTAAAAACCTCCACACCCCAATTTAGGGGGGAAACGACTTCACAGCTTGCCTTCTACTTGAGTGGATATAAATTTTGCATATACAGGTCTGAAAGGAATATTTACGTCCTGTTGCTGGATGGAGTCGGGGGAGCAGGTGGAGCCCACATGAGTCACATGACATCCAGAAATAGACTCACCAGCACTTGTAAGTCCATGAAAATCTATCCCTTAAATGTCTGCACTCATAGTTGTGGATAAATGCTCAGAAATGATACTGAAGTAAGAGCAGTTAAGCTTTATGCCACAGTCTTAATCTCATAGTGCACCGTTTTAAAATATGATAAAAATGTGCAACACTTATTCAGAAATTAGGATCCTGAAGGAACTTTATGTACAAACTTGTATTTTAAAAACTGCATGGTAAATGGAAACATACATGTACATGACACAAAGCAGCTTTTTTGCAGATGCATGTTCACACACAGTTACTGAGAGAATCAGAAGGACTGGAAAATGTGAAATTTGCTTGATAACATAACATTTCTAATCCAAACAGATGATTACATAATGTAAATGGAAAGACTTCTGTGTCAGGGATAAATCACCTGCTCTTTGACCTACGGTAAGATCCTGGATTGATACATAGACAGTGATTCAATGGGTTGGAAAACTCCAAATGCCCTTTCACAACTGACTACAAAATAGTCAAACACAGGGAGGTGACACAAGAAACTGTGCATCTATGTTTAATGTATGAGTGACCAACTTCTGTTATTCCTTTTCTGGCTTTTGTTATTTTTTTAAAATCTTATTTTGCCTTTTTCTAAATCAGGACTATCTGTACAGATGTTATAAATTTGTAGGAAAAATTAAAGAAAGAAAATGTCCTCATATGACAAGAAATCATGATGATATAAAACAGTTATCTGTTATTACGTCATACAAAAACAGACTATAATCGTTTTTTTCACTTGGCACAAATGAGTGAAATCACAGTTGTTTAAGTTGTGTAAAGCTTTAACTCCGGGGGATGAAAACTTCGCTGAGTGTTCATGGTTTTCTGACAGCATTAAAAACAAAGAAAGCTACTGAGTCCAGACCCACGAGACAAAAACATCAGTATATAAAATATCATATGTATGTTTCTGTCACACTGAATCACCTTTGTGTTTCTCAAAGTCTGTGTGAAAATTCAAAAAAGAAAACTCACCTTGACTTCACGGAGGTTCATGCATTCTTCCCAGGAGTAGAATTTTCTTTTCATTCTGAAAAATAAATCACAAATTTAACGATTTGTTGCATTTAACACTGAGTCATCTTTTCAGCCTAGCACTGGCTCAATAATCATTATTAATGCAACCACACTAAACACCAACTGTTTCGGCTGAAAGAGAATTAAGATTGTGCAGAACATGAACTCTCTGGATATAAAAACAATCCTAAAACTCACTTCTTTATGGCAACAAGCTCCCCCGACTCCAGACTGCGCCCGAGGATGACGGAGCCGTAGGTGCCATCCCCGAGCTGTCTGATGGTGGTGTATCTATTCATTATGCCTGTCCTTCCATAGCATCAAGCAGAGGCAGATAATTAATGAGAGAGAACGCAGATGAGTTTGCCTCTCGCTGGTGAATGCAGCCAGATTTTCCTGTGACAACAGCAGAAGAGCGCGGGCAGAGCTGGAGGATTCATGGTGTCATGGACGAGCCTCCCTCTAACTGAGAAGACAAAGGAAAAAAAGAAGTAGGGCTGAGCAATTCATCACTATATGACCTGCTGAAATACTTTAATCCCAGACAGTGCAATGTTTCTCTAACCTCAAATGTGTCAAAATACCAGATAAAATGATTTTGCAGTAGATGTTTTCTGCTCTACATCAATGTTACTTAACCAAAGAGCCAAACTGATGAAAACTACCTTTGCAAGAGCAATAACATAAGTGGTGAAAAGCAGCAAAACAGCAAGAAGAAGCAATAAAAACGAGTGAAAGGTGGCAAAATGGTCAAAAAGCAGCAAAAATGGATGAAAAATTGGGAGAAAACTTGGAAAAATGATCAGAAAGTGGCAAAACTTTTCAGAGGCCTGATGTGACACTGTTTGGAATATCTCTTTTTTTAATTGCTTATGTAATATGCGATTTTTCTGAGACTCCAAATTCTGGGTTTTCATGATCTGAAAGCAATAATCATCAACATTTCAAGAAATTAAGGCCTGAATATTCCACTCTATGTATAGTTAGTCTATATGATATCCGGGTTTCATTTTATGAAATAAATGTCCAAAGATATTGAACTTATTCATGATTATCAAACTCTTTGAGATGTACCTGTAAATGCAAACAAAGGTTCTTTCATGGCTTTTTTTCCCCTTGTGTATATTTGTCCTGTTCAAAATGAAGATGAAAAAAAAGATAGTCCCTTTCAAAATAGCATGTGATATCACATTTGCACATCAAAACAGCTCATTTTTTAGTGTGTTCCTGGACTATTTATCAAATATGATACTCTTTTTAATAAAGAGTAATTCATTGCTTGTGTTTGCTGAACAACACATTAGATGGGGAACCTAGAAATAATCACAAAATAAACTGCAATTGCAATGAAGGGAAAATTAATCACAATAAGGTTTTTTTTTGCAAATTATTCAGTCCTGTAAAGAGGTGAATGTGCATGACAACACAAACCACAAATTAATAAGCAAGGTAGAGGTTGTGGGTAACTATACATGAATATTAATTACCTCTACACCAAGGTTGTTAATTAATTATATCATAGCTTTAAGTTTTGCATGCAGAGAATAATCTTACAAAACATGATTTCACATGCAGCATGCAGGTTCAATGTTTCTTTCACAAATTAGCTTCATTTTACTACAATGGACCAACAAAACAGTCTTTTTCATGTGTCATAAAATTCACTAGTGTTCATAGTGTGAAAAGAAATTTTATTTGTTAATATCTAGTTCTTCCTTTGAACCATTTTTGGCCTCTTTATTTTAATTTTCTCTCATTGTTTACCATTTATCTCCTGATTATGAGATACAATGTTAAGTAGATTCACCCTGCTGGGAAAAAAACACTTATTTTGTTGCTTAAATGAGAATATAAAAGAATAAAAAGGGCTAAACTGGTCTTCTAGTGTATTAAACGTTTGTCCTTGAAAAGTAAATTGTTTCAAAATGAAAATAAAAACAAATAATTCATTCTAACAGTAGCATTAGCATTAGCTTTCTTGGCGTAAAACTGTCGTTAACGGTTATTTTTTATTAGCAAGTTAGCGCTAAATTAAAGCTATCTACGCACTAATATTTGCTCTTTAGCATTAATTATGCAAACAGTTTACACTGCAGGTAATGACACATTAATTAGGTTAATATTATACCACTAAATGTGTGTTTTTGTTAATGTTTTACAGCTGACTCGTGCAGTTAATGGTTGTACATTGATTAATTTAACCTTAGCTCTGCTGGTATTGGCCCAGCAGCTGGAAAAAAACAAAAAACATCTTTCTCTGAAGGGGAAAAACGCCCTGAGTGTTTTACTTATAAACTAAAAGCATGAAACAGCATTTACCCTCCTCATGTCAAAACCACAGCACCACATATCCGAGCATCCGCAGGCGATGGGTAATAAACGGCTCAAAGGGAGAAATCACTTCACTGACAGCGTTTGAAGATAAATATCCGCATCCAATGTGTCCAACAGACTACAGATTATTTCATCCAGGCCCGTTTTTCTCTAACAGGACCCATCATCATCTCGCGTTGCTGTAAAAACATCACAACAACAAATCACAGCTCTCCTCCGAACACAAAGACACAAAACAAGACGAGAGTAATCACTGCGACTCAATGATACAAACACTTAAAAAAATACAACTAGCCCAAAATAAATCAAAACTCATCAATAACAAGTTTTAATACGTCTATGTAAAACGTAAAGTTTATTCTAAAAATTACAATTCACCAAAGAAATAACAGATATGAGAACGTTTAACGTAGAAAGCAAAAGCGGAAAAGGATAGGCATGTTTCCTCTTGTCCACTTTCTTCTCTTTGATCAAATCTCCAATCTACGGCAAATCAGAGGGCCCAAAAGAGCTGCGTTTATCCATCAAGCTTTTAGATGCAGTCATTAATCCGAAATAAAACAAATACATATGATAGTTATCTTAAGTCTTGGGTTGATGAAATGTATATTCCCTGTGTGTGATGCATAAAATTCCAGTTATTCTTCTGCTGTCATAATAACATTTGTAGTTACAAAAGATGTCTTTTAGAATTGCAAAAATCATTGCCCAACTTCCATAAATTAATATTTCTTCACAGAAAACGTGCTTTTTAACCTGACTTTTAATATTTAACCTGTAGGTTAATGCATGGTCTGTATTTAATCACCTAAAACATCTGTAGGAGGAGTAATACAAGTCAAGCAAGACGATCCCGACATGTAGGTTTCAACCATATAGTATTCTACATACAGTCAATGCTTTCAATCAACAGTGAAAGGGGGGTTACGGTATGAAGCTTTTTTTTTTTTTTTTTTTAACTTCAAGTATGCAAGAACAGTATACGAATACATAGAAAACGGATACAATAGCCAGGATAAGTCTTCAAAAAATAAACAAAAAATTAAAAAACATTCAAGGCAGAGCACATGTTCAGTGTTTTAATTGTTTTTCGGTTGTTAGATTTATCAATCAACTGTAGGTATTGTTATATCTTTGAGAAAAAAATATGAAGCTGGGTTTCTTTTTTACTATATTTAGACTTGTGAATGAAGAATTTGGTTAAAATAATTAATAAGTTTGTCAGAAAAAAAAAGTTTCTCCTCTTTCTTTGTTTTTTTTTTTTTTTGTAAAAACAGAATACAATATTTTCCCACGACAAAACAAAGTCCTTGTGAATAAAGTCAAGGGTTATGTAGCTATTATCTGGTTGAGTAAGACGAGCCTCTCCTCCAGAGGTGCATTCATGTGCTCATTGCATGCTCGGAGTTTATAGTATTCATCAACTTAAATCGGATAAAAGAAGACGTTAACACTTTTTTTTCTTAATTTCTTATATGTAAACACGCCACAATAGCTGATAACTTTAGGCAACTAATTTTGTCAACGCATTGCAGTAATAGACATATTTGACCCCCGAGCTATGATTCGTAAAGGCTAAATAACGTATAATCCGTTAATACACGAATAACGTATTAGACTTTTTAAGCACGATTTTTTATTGAGTGTTTTTTTCTGTTTATAATATGCTGAAATTCGTACCCAGTCTTATTTCAGTGTGTTTCACTCATAGACTGTGGGTAGGAAACTCCTTTTTCCGAGCTCCAGCCCTCCACCAAACGCCCCGCCTCTCTCCGGCCGCGCGGCTCCCTCTCTCTGCCCGAACAGACGCTGAAGCTCCGGGGCCGCTCAGCGACATGGCTGCGTTCCTGCGAGCTCGTAAATATGTTCGCTGTGTTGTCCGTTTCTCCGACCGTGAACTGTAAACGCTGGTGAATTGTGATTGTGAAGCTTGAATTTAGAGACTTTGAGGCCTAACCGTCATGGTGAGTCAGCTGAATTTTATATTGTTTACCAAGAAAAACAAGCGAGCTAATTAAGCAGCTAACATGCTAACGCTGCTAACGTCACCTGTCCTGTTTTACCTGCAGCTTTGATCATGTTGTGTCGACCTCACCCCCCAGGTTAACATGTTTTATACGCAAAGTTGAGGAGCTAGATTAGAAATGAGCTGTTTTACTGATGAATAGCGAGTAGTTTATTCATTACATGGCTGTAAATAACCTGCACCACATGTTCTTGACATAGGTCTCCTTCACTGTTTTGTTGTAGTTTGATTATTAAAGTCATAAAGATTCAACAATTTGTCATCATGCATGTGATTATAAATGAAATAGCACAATTATTATTATCATTATTATTGTTACCACTATTTCTATTATTATCCTGCAAGACTTGTAAATATATCATATAATGCAAACATTTGAATACAGCTTCTACTTACTACAGTCAATTTCAGCAAATAATAAATATAAAATGAAAAACTGGATTTTTTGACATATTGCCCCCATTTAAGGTCTGAATTTTGGGATAAAAAGGCATTTTGATAAGAGAAAAAGTCGAAATTTTGATATTTTTTTCCCCAAAATTGTGACTTAATCTCAAATTCTTGACCTAACATTCCTAAAATTACAACCCTCTATCTTGGCTGTTGCTTGGCTGTTTGTTTGTTGAAATGTAATGTGTCTTTTAATCTGTAAAGCGCTGTACGAAAACATTCATTATTATTCCTATCATTCTTCTTCTTATTATTATTTGTATTCTTTTTCCCTAAAACAAATGGACCCCTTTTCTTATTGTTTTAACTTAAGTATCTCAAATTTTAGATTTTTAGTTCTTAAAATGTTGACTTAATATCCCAAAATTTTGAATTAATACGAGGCAAAAAAAAAATCTCAAAAGTCAACTTTTAGTTTTAATTTTTTCAACTGGCAGAAACCGGCTTCTGACGCCCCCTGTGAGAAAGGAATTTACTTTAGGTTTTATTGGTTCAACTGTTGTAAACTTGAGTATTTCTTCTGTCCAGCTTTTAATTTACAACCTGCTGAAACAGGACAGGTAGTTTTTGAGAAATGTCAACAATGCAAACTATGAGCTTCAGGTGTTACTCCAGGCTGTGATCTGCCAAATACTGTACATTTTAGGTTTGTCCAGCGGACCTGTGTTGCAACAACAGAGGCATGAGAAGTCAATCAAACCTGAGCTCTTGTGTGTTTTTAAAAATTGTATAAACAACAAAAAACACAGGAGACCATTTCTACATTGTTACCCATCAAAGTATTCATTGGCTTAAAAAACTGTGAAACTCACAAACCATAGATTTGAACGACAACCAGCTCTTGTGATTTAAAAAAAAATTCTCTTCTTTTTCCTCAGGCTGAAGAAAATGCAGAAACCACAGGGATGGTGGAGGATGAAGATGAAGCCTCA
This sequence comes from Thalassoma bifasciatum, assembly GCA_008086565.1. NCBI lineage: Eukaryota > Metazoa > Chordata > Actinopteri > Labriformes > Labridae > Thalassoma > Thalassoma bifasciatum. The sequence continues at coordinate 1,907 of RPOG01002107.1, read as the reverse complement.
GATGACCCAAACCTTCAGGTGAGAAATCTTTCAAGGAAAAAAAAACCTGTCCTCAACTTTTGTCTAACTACTGTTTTTAGAAGCTGCTTTGAAGAGCACGTGACCTACGGTACCTTTCAGAGTAAATAAGGAGGTTAAACAAATATTTGGCTCGTGGGAGCTCAACGAATGTGTGACTTAACATTGGATGCACCATTTTGTTTGTCTTTGTTGTTCCTGGAGAAGAGCAGAAACAGGTTTTTATTTTATTTCTAGAGGTTTGATTATATGGGGAGATTCCAGCTGCTTGACTCTTCTCACTTAAGGGTTTAAAAACTTGTGTAGATAATTAAATGATGTGTCTGAACATGCTGCAGAATTACATCCATTATCACTTCTATGGTTCATGCAACTTTCCAAATATTTGTTGTAGTACTGAGTTAGGTGTTTGCAAATGTATTGATTCAGATTCTATCATTTTTTACGCCTTTTCTTTGCCTTTTTTTAAACATTTCCGTGCAATTAAACTCCTTATAGACGACATTAAAGTCACAGGTTTAGGATTTGAACAGGATGAAGAAGGAAAGGAGTTAATGGTGTGTGCAGAGAGGGTGGAGTCCTTCATGATCCAGGAAGCTTTTTTCTTGCATCTGCTGGTGTAGATGCTTCCCACAATCCTCTTAGCAGCTTTTACCGCCGTCTGCGAGGCTTCTCCCCTTCAGGGGAGTCGTTGCAAAGCCTCACAGTAATGCAGGAGAACAGGATGCTCTTCGCCAAGTATCTATAAAGTGAGTTTATAGACGACCTCGGCCTCCTGAGGATGTAAAGACAGGAAGTTTTCTCCCTCTGGGTGAAGCTCCTGAAGATGGAGTCTAGGGCTGAACGATATCTCTTTTTGACCATTTTCTGATCACAGACTGCAGTTTATCATTGCTTTGCTCCTGACTGACACAGATCCTTTTTTACTTGGGATTGTTGATTTTTTTCCCCCTTCTATTCAACTTTGTTTTCTTGAATTTTTTTATCACAACAAGGATACTTTGCACAACATTATTTTTCAAAGTGTCAAACATAGCCCTTTTTGATCTTAAGTTATTATAACTAGAAATGCTTAACTAACTAAAAAAATCTGTTTTAGAAAAAGCAAGAATTGTATTTAAAGGTCAGAGTCAGTGGAGGTGTTAGACTGAAGGTTTTTGACCCTATTGCATCAACATTTTGAAAAAAAATCAAAATTCAACTATTAAATATGACTCAAACTTTCCCTTTTATCGAGCAATGTTGTCTTTATTTGTCACAATTTTGACTTTTTTCAATCAAAATTTCAACTTTTATCTCAAACATTGCCCTTATTTCAAAATGTTGATGTGTCATCTCAAAAATTTAACTTTTAATCTTAACATTTTTACCTTTAATGTAAAAATGTTTAGACTTTTTCCATAAAATGTTAAATTGATTTCCTGAAATTTGGATTTTTTTTATCTCAAAAGTTTGACTTTTTGTCTCCAAGTTTTGACTCAATTTCTCAAAATTTTCACTTTTTATCTTAAGATTTTGACCTTTTATCTATAGTTACAAACAATTCTTACCTTCAGTTTTTATCCTGGCATTAGAGTAAAAGATTTTGATATTTTTTTCTGTCAGGTTTGTAGATACTACTGTTCATTGAGAAAACTTCACTGAAATTGAAACAGCTCAGCCCTAATGGAGCAGCTCACTTCTACAGCAACTCAAACCTTTTGTGAAACCACGAGTTGTTTTTGTCACTGATTTAGAGGTAGTACCAGCCTCCAGGTGTACAGAAACATATTTTTACTCGCTGCTCGTAGCTTATTTTGAGAAGAAGAAGTGTTTTCCTGCAGCTGTTAAAGTTTGATGTTTGTTTTTTTCAGGTGCAGCTTAACGCGTTCAGAGCTCAGTGGATGTCA